>PVJA010002721.1:35036-103427 GCA_004027025.1 Myocastor coypus | reverse complement strand
AGGGTAGAATCACCATGCACATGGGACAACTTTGTATTGGGTATTGTAAGTAATATACAGATGATATAAAGGGTAGGTGGCTCATAAGCAAATGCAGTGCCCTTTTACACAAGGAACAGTCAGGTGGGTCCTGGAGCCACTGCCCTGTGGGTACCGAGAGACAGATGTACATTTGGGCTCAGGAAAGCAGCACTGATATTGGTGATCTGATGATGCCATGATAATTTGCTTTCCTCTGTGTAGCACTTATGGCTCCAGTGTCTGTATTTGTGTGTTTGTATTGCTGTACCTGTATCCATGTGAGTAAATAAGTGGACAGATTCTCTTTTCTGTGAGCTATCCTTTTCACACGTCTTTACTCCTCCTGCTCTTTGAGGGAGCATGTTTCTATTTCCCACTTTCCAGCAGGAAAAACTGAAGCAAAGTTAGAATGCAGCTCAGCAAACTGAACACAATTTTTAAGTGCAGAAGCCAGGTTTTTGACACAAAAACCTTCAGTCCTGGTGCCTGTGTTCAGCTCTGGTACTTCTGACTGCTTCTGCCGAGGACAGGGGTGACCAGCATGGTGACAGAATGCTTGGTCGGCCCCGGTGTCCTCTGAGCTGTGGGTATGTGTGGGATGTCAATCACTCTGCTCTTGTCCTTGGTCCTGTGTCTCCTTCTTAGGTGTCTGCTCGTCTCTGCGTTACCATGCGATGTGCACTTATCTCAAATGCTCACAGGCAAAAACTCAGCCCATTTTCCCACCTATGAGCCCCCCGGGAGTCTTTATATGAACACAAACCATCTATGAGACATTGTGCCAACCACTTACACCTTTGTCCACGTTAAGCAGAATTGGAACGACTTGACTAGTTCTTGACTAGCAAACAGACTGCACCGTTCTGCACTTTAATTTTTTCCTCTCCTTTGAGTCAGTCCTTCGGTCCTTGTTTTGCCTCATTTCATTTTATTCTGTCGTCATGCCCCCTAGCGCTAACAACCACACCTAACAATCGAGTCAGAGTTCTCAATTCTACCTTGCTCCATGTGAAAGCACAAGTGTTGAAGTGACACAGTGCACTGCTGATCTGAACAAAGGGGATGTGTGACACTGTTTGATCATTTTTGTGAGAAAAGTAGGGGAAGTGGGGCTGTAGAAACAGGAGCACTTTGGTTTGGGAGAAATCTTGGGGCCATTAAAACAATAGCTAGCGACTAGGATGGCTTTCTCTCAGCCCCCCACCAGTCTAAACACCTTGCCTGGGCCCAGGTGAGCCTGGAGGGTTCTGGGAGACGCAGTCCCTGCAATCTGGGATATTGTTTAAATACCGTAAAAAGCCTCCATCATTTACCCCTCCTGAGCACCAGAGAGAAAAACAGTGTGGTAATCCTGGCCTAGCAGGTGGCGCGACTTTCCTATCAGGAGAAAACGAAATTGTACGGATGTTTTCTTCCCCCCTCTCTGTCGTTCACTCTTTTTAATCTCTAAATAAGACGATTGGTAGCCTGTTGGCATGAAAATGGGCCCTGAATTTTTATTCAAAGTTATACAAGGATGATAGTTGGAATTTTTGGCAGGAGGCACGCCATTGCTTTTCAGAAAGTGCCGCCAAGGGAAGCTTTTTCTGAATTACCTGCTGGGCCTGGGCGCTTTTATGTTGTTGTTGTGACAGGTAGATTTATAAGGCTTGAAATTTGTACAAATCAGTTGTCATTCAGTGAGAGCTGTCAATGTGTCAAGCTGTCAGCCCGCTGTGAGGGGACGCCTGAGGGGGAGTACAAGGGGGCAACCGTGGAGAAAGGAAATGAGTTCAAACAGACCTGAAATGGAGCTCCGTTCTTGGGGTTTCCTGCCCCCGTAGAGCCGGCATTGATTTTTCTTGATGTTGAGCAACAGCAAACCTTCAATGACACGTTGTTAGCAATCTAAAGTTGCTGTTTATTGTCTTTTAAAGGCAGCAAATCATGCAGAAGAGAATACAGTGTGTATTTTTGAATCATGCATGTTTAGCAGTATCCTGTTCATGTCACTTTTCTGGCCTGGCTGGTTTCAACCAAGGGACCTGCTGCTTCGCTGATGAGTTCAACTTTCTGTAGCATTTTGCAGACGCAGCATGAAAGGAAGTTGTGTGCTCGTCTCTCCCTGGGCTACGGATCGCTAATCAACACGGTATTAAAGGAGCAGAGAGTTGACACCGCTGTTTTAGCCTACAAAAGAGAGCCGTGTCCCTAGCCTGCATCGAGGTCCCTTTTAAGATGACACGAGACCTCATCAGAGAGGACTTCCCTGGATGGTGCTGGACAATGCAGTCGATTTTCTGGGCAGTACGGGCCCTGATGTTCAACTGAGACAGCTCCCTCTACTGCAGAGCAATTATATAAAGGGAAATATTTTCATCACGTAGAAAGCATCGCTAAAACACACTCTGGTTGCCCAAGACAATCCAATGATTCTCTTCCTCATCTTTAAAAGCCTCTCCATTGTGTGGCCTGTGATCAGTGTGTAGTGTGCCCCTGCTTGCCTTGTGCAAGGCTTCAAGTACACCTTGCTCCATTGTCCTCCTCTCCCTGTCTTCCTCACAGAGACGCAGTACACAGAGAAACTTGAACCTTTTGCTAAGAAGTCATGCAGGGAGGAAAGAGCTTCTTTCTTTCTTTTTCTTTTGGCATTCAACAATGGTAAATAAAATCTGAAAGGTACAAGAGGTATAGTAAAAGGGAAAGAAACTTCTTGAAACCAGTGAACAATTGGAATCAGGAAAAAAAAAAAAAAAGCTTATTTCTGAAAGGTAGCAAGCATCACAGGAACGAAAGGGCACGATTTCTCAGTGTGTGGCACTCAGCACATGGACCTGGCTTTCATCCAGATGTGTAGGCCTTCACCTCTGCATGGAACATCCTGGCTTTAATCAGGTGTGCAATCTGGGCCTGCTTCACTCATCTCCTGTCCGTCAGGTAGCATAGAAGAAAGGCGTCAGAAAGGATAGGGTGAAAGAGGGCAGGGAGGTGAGAGGTGCCGGCGATGGAAGTCGGGAAGGTGACACTCAAGGACCACTCAGCAGCAAGAGGTAGAAAAAATTAATCAAAGATTTCCATCTAGCCATTACCGGCTGGCATGCACGGCCTCCGCGCCTGCGAGCTGCGAAGCCTGCAAGAGTCTCCTGGCGCTCCAGAGTTTGTCTTGTAAAAGTGCAGCTGTCCAAAACATGACAGCTACAGCATTAGCAGGGCCATTAAGAGGTGTAGAACATTTCCAGGGAAATGATTTGAAAAATGACAATGCAGGCTCCTGTGTGATATTAATTATACCCTGTACTCATAGCAAATAAGCTGAAATAGTTGGCAAGAAAGACAGAGTGAGGTGTCCAGCTTCTGACCGTCATTCTTATCAAATGGTTGCCAGCCTGGTAGGGCTTTACGGTCGGCAGGTAATTGAAAGGTGATAGGGACACACTCGGGACCATCTGTCAGGGCCATGCGGACAGGGTGGCTCTCAGGGTGGTTGTGGAATGCGAGAGTCTGGAGTCTGGGCTGAAATGCGATGCCACCGAAGGCAGTGAGGGCGGCAGGGTCTTCTTCCGCGGTGGGCAGGTGGGGCAGGGCTGCTGCCTGACTGGGCTGTCTGCGATGGAGAGGAGGTTCCGTGTCTGCTCTGTTGGGCAGGAGAGTCTTGGGTGGCCATTGAGCAGTGGGCATGTGGTTCCTGCGAGTCAGCCACTACATTATAAATTGTATTTAGCCTTAATTAATTAAAATGTAAATAGCCCTGCATAGCTACCATTCTGGGCAGTGGTGGGCCTTAGAAAGTAGTTTTTCTGTGAGATTATGAGGCTGGAGGAAGATGTAGCTGTGAATTGTGATCAAATTTTGTTCTTTGTGGTACAAACTAATGCCTGGCTTTGCTCTAGTTCCTGCTTAGTTCATTTTATTCATTTCTTACTGGGAAGCAAGAATAAATTTGAACCCATTTTATGAATGGGAAAACTGAGGCCAGAAGAAGGTTAAGTGGATCTCCTTAAGGTCATAGGCACTAGATCTGTCAGTGTTAAAACCAGTGCTTCTTCCCTAGGAAGTGCTTTCTTTCTAAGGCTCTGATGGGCAACTTCCAGGAGCTCTGAAGTCTGTGCTGCCTCTCTGTCTATCTCAGGGCCCAGAACCTTCTTTGGCGGTGTTCTTCCTCTTTACATCCAATACACCGAATGGGAAGGGGTGGTGCTTAAGTCTGAGATGGCTAAGAAGATGCTCTCACTTCCTGAGTTGGCCATACTTTCTGGAAGGCTGTCAGCTCTGTTGGCCCTGTCCCCTGGGGAGCCTTCCCTTAAGCCTGTCAGCCATACATGTCTGAATTGTGCTTTTGACCTGTGGATCAGATACATCATCCTTTCCTCCTGATCCTGTAGCTAAATTACCCTATATAAACAAGCCTTTGTGGCTTCTGATGCTGAAGGATGTGCTGCTGGCTCTTGTTGAGGAAGAAAATAGACCTGGGAAGGGAGAGGTCATGAGCAGGTCAACATGCCAGGAGGAAAGGCTTCTTCTGGGGCTCAAGTTTCCAGATTTGGGGGCTGTGGGTATGGGATGAGCTGTTTGGTGAGTCATGGTCGGTGCACGTTTGCCACATATTTGTCACGGGTGGAACCCACTTGTGAGACTTATTAAATAAAAAATTACAACATAAAGCCTTCCCTGAGGTCAGCCCAGACCTTTTGAAGAATTGTCCCAATGTGGCCGGGCTGTTATCTGCTAATCCTCCAAGTGCATGGAACGTGAGAAATAGCATTCAGTGTTAAACCGCCAAGTACCGAGAAAATGTCTTGAAATTATAGTGTTTGGGAAATTAGAGATTGCTTGTATTTCTCCCCTTCCAGAGCTTAGGCCGGGCAGCTTTGTCTCTTTCCTTGTTTACCTTGAAAACACACTTTACTGCCTGTGGTGTCTCTGTTAACCTCCCCAACCCTTGCGATTTCATTCATGTGATTTGTTATTGAATGACCTTTTGAGGGTTTTACAAAACATGACCTTTTCTTGTCAAACATTCAAGGGTTTGTAAAGTGAAGCTGTCACGGGGACTCTGCATGTTTGCTAATTATAACTAATATGTTTCCCCACATCCTTGGAAATGCAAATCACTTATTTGTTCCATGAATGGCTGCTCTTTCTTGCCTGTTGGTTTGAGATGCCTCTGAGCTGCTCAATGGGATAGCTTTGGCCTGAGAATTCTGACTCCTCTTCTTCAAGATAGGGAACAGGAATGCTGATTTTGTTGTAAGTTTATTTGACCCCTTAGTGACAACAATCGAAGATGCAGGGGCAAATGAAAGGGTTCAGAACAATCCAGTTCTCTGTACAGAGGTGAGGATAACCAGAGCTCTCAGAATGTTCTGTGCAGTTTTAAGATCTCCCCTCAGGGGAAAGAGTTCTTTGTTTATGGGCAGAAACAAAGACACACATAACAGAATTTTTGCATACAAGATTAGAATGATAAGGACAGAAACGTTAGGGGCTTGCTTTCCATCCTGTGATTTGATAGTTTAAAAATATAGTCACAGTGACAGACACCTGACATCCTATTGAGTGCCTACTATGTGATAGGTAATATGCTCAATGCTTTACATGGTTATCATGTTTAATCATGTCAACATTAGTTTTTTTTTTTTTTTTTTTTTTTTTTTTTTGTGGAACAGGGGATTGAACTCAGGCCCTTGCACTTGCCAGGCAAGTGTTTGTTCTACTGAGCTATCTCCCCAACCCCAATCTCATTAGCGAGACATTATCATTATTACTATCTGTACCAGTGTACAAATGCTATGACCAAGCTTTAGATAAAGTATCTTGCTTTATCTGTTGTGATCTGTTGACACAGTGAAGATCTGACTTAGAGTCCTTCATGGTTGATTGTATTATATGCTGTCCTCAGAAGGGATGAGTTTTCAGTTAGGTGGTGCAAATGGTTTACTTGTGCCTCAAAGTCTTATTTTCTCCATGTGAAAAAAAAATACTCTATGCAATTTCTTTTCTCTTCCAGGATGAGATCGTCTATGATTGATAATTACCCAACTTAGCTATTGTCAGCTTTCCTAAATCCTGGTGTCAGGAACTCAATGCTACATCAAATCATGTCTTGAGTTTGCTAATGGAAGAAGAGTTGAGTAGGGCTTCTGAGACAATTTACAAAACATGTCCAGTTGAGCTTCTTATTAAAAAGAAAAACTAATATCCACACATTTCAAATGATGCACTGTTACTGTCACTAACGATTTAAGGTCAGGGGAGAAGGGATTTTGATCTTGAGTGACTAAGAAATGGCTGCTTGTCTCTAAGCTTTGTTTCTTAAAAAGGGAAGGGATGGATTGCATATGGACTGCATAAATTTTTTGAGCTTGGAGAAATTCCATTTGAATTGTGTGTAAAGTGCTTGAAGATATTGTTTTGTTTTGGTTCTCTTCCACTCAAGGTAGGGCTATGACTTAGCGAGGTCAGCCAGCCATAAAGGAGCTGTGGGTTGGAGTCTCTCCCCAGGGCCCAATACCAAGTCTCCTTTATAGCATTCAAATGTTTGGCCCTGCTCCGTTGTTGATCCCCCTAGTCATTTGGAAAACTCTGTTTATCTAGGTAGGGGGATTACTGGGCTTTTCCAGCTTTCAAGCATAACTCCTAGGAGATGTCTTTCAGATGACTTTCATGTGCTTTCCTTCCTCGTTCAGTTGATAGACATAGATACACAAAGTAATTTGTGTTCGAAACAATGGAAATTTTTGAAGTGTTGGCTCATACTGTTTGGAAAGGGTCATTACAACTTTATATGTTAAAAAAAAGTTCAGATTCAGGATAGAAAAATATATTTCACTTCTTTTATGAGTCTGTTCTCAAGAGCCAAGCAATTTGTTGTAAAAGAACATAAGAAATATTGAGAATGAGAAAAGTTATTCATTCTATAAAGCCTTGTCCCTCTTCATATTCTTTTTCCCACTACAGCTTTTGATCGCTTCATAAATGATCCTCACTGAGAGAGAAGCTGTCCACCCTGCTATTTCAGATGTATTGAAGGTGTTTATGATGGATAGTTGGGTTTTCAACTTTACAGTAGCCGAGCTTTCTCCTAAAAAGGACTCTTATATCTTAGTGCTTAATAGCAACCACTTATATATTTCAGGATCTTGCTGTGTTGGATATAGTGAGCCTGACCTTAAATTTCTTTTTTTAAAATTCACTATTTTATAAAGCAGATTTCAGGTGAAGAAGGAAAAAATCATGAAAATTTCAATTTTGGAGCTTTTCTTCTAAATTGAGTCAAGTGTAAAGTCTGTTTCATGATTAAAGATGTACTTTTTAGAAGTAATTCTGTCAATGACAGGCAATGGTATATCCAGTAATTTGTAATTTGTGAGTAATACCCAGCAGGACCCACACCTTTAGGTTAGGAATCTAGATGTTTAAAAATCCCTCTAGATATTACTGAATTGATTCTCATATTATATAAGGCACTTTTTAGGAGAATAGAGGTTAGGGGATATTATGAAATTCATAAGAAAGATTAAGGACCAAAACTTTAGAAAGAGAAGGAATAATTGTATTACATTAGCGATTCCTCATATTTTAGAGTGGAATTTTTAAAACTCTGATGAAAGTGATGGCCAATGTCTCAGAAAAAAAAAAATCACATTAACATAAAAATTTACATTTACTTGTAGAGATTCATGGATCTCTCTCAGCTATGTCCTTGGCATCCAGGATTAAGACGTTGAGAGTTCTTCCCTTCGGACTTAAAGAATAATACCTGACCAAGGAGACAATTTAGTCATTGACATATGTGACAAGTTTTTTTAAAAATTGGAGTATAATTGTGTGTATGTGTTTTTTAAAATAAAAAAATGGTTGTCTCTGTTGCAGGTATACAAAGCCATAGGGCCAGGGTGAGGATAGCCAAGAATCTTGACTCTTGTAGAATAGGAGAAAAACAGTGAGTTAGAGGCAAGGAACTTGGGTTCTTGCCCTTTTCTGCACAGTACAGTGAGGGACAAGGCATTTGACTTCTCTGGTACCCTATTTTATATTATTTATGTTTTCAGTGCTAAAATTAAATCTGTTAACCTTATTTTTATTTTATAAGATCAAGCCCACTGGCCATAAAAATGAGATCAAGACAAATTTTGATTCTTTGAAAGGGCTCGTATTAGCTGTAAAAGGCTCAAGTCAATAGCTTCCAACATTGCCAGTTCTGCTGATAACCCACTACTATTATGCACTATTGGACTATGTGTACAGCTACTTTCTCTTAGTTCAATGAGAAGAAAGATTTGTATTAATGGTGTTTAGAAAAGATACCATGTCTGCATCTTGTACTCTGAACAGCTACTATGAAGACAACAATATGCAATGTATTCATTGTTGTGACTGTCCTACTAACCTGTTTTGAAACTGTCTCATTGTTATTTCTTTCTCATTAAAGTTAGTAAAAAAAAATGAAGACAGTCTAGGCAGCAAGACTCTGCCCCAAAAGAAGCAATGAAAATGGCAGGAATATAGATCAGGGGTAAATCTGTGTGTCCAACCTCATTGCAGAACAAACAAACAAAAAAAAAAATAGGTTGAGGATACAGCTCAGTGGAAGAGCACCCCTAGGTCTGAACAGCAGCAGCAACAATAATAATAATAATAATAATAATAATAATAATAATAATAATAATAGTAGTAGTAGTAGTAGTAGTAGTAAATTTAATATTTATTTGACTTGGCATTCATTTTAGTGCAGGCAAGTCCAAGAACTGATGAATTAAATCTACATTTACCTGTAAAAGACATTTATCTTAAAATAAAACTAAAATTGTTTAAATATTGCTTCCAAAACTACATTTTGGGGATTTTGATTTCTCAAGATTTTTACAGTACTAGGGCCTTCACACTGGGCTGTGTCCCCTGTCTTCTATTTTTCGTTGGTCTTTTGTTTGTTGTTTGGAGATAAGAATCTTCGTGAGTTACGGAGGCTAACTCCAAACTCGTGAATCTCCAGAGTGCTGCCATTTCAGGCTGTTGTCTTCCCACTGGCTTCATACACCAGTCTTGTTATTAAAGTAACAAGAACACTCACTGGCACCGGAACATTGAGAAATAAACTGATTTATCAAAAAAGAGAGAAAAGGTTCATATTTAATATGGAGATTTCCAAGCATCAAGAAGAAGTACAGATTGTGTATCACAGTGGAAATGCTGAGACCACTATCTTCTTAGGTAGAGTTAGAGTTCTCCACACCCATCCCAATGTTCATTCTTAAGATGGGTTCTTGGAAACTAAGATAAGGCATGAACAACAGTTGATAATATTGAATAGAAAAGGTTAATTCATTGAAACAACTGGCTACCACCCTGGGTCTCTGACTTTAGGAGTAACAGATATGAACTGGGGATTCTATGCTGTTCATGTAACTATAGGCTATGTGCTGAATTCCAGACCTGGTGGAGAGTCTTGTGTTCTGTATTGATTTCTTTGAGTTGAGATAGAGTGTTGCCACGAATCCCTTTTTCCCTAGTGGTGTTCCTGCTGTTGGGTGGGTTTGTGGCAGCCCAGTGGATAGCTGTTGTTTGAATGGAGAAAATTTCCTGCCCCATGCTGTGGTTTATAGCAGTGTCTGTTGAAGAGATAGCCTGTTTTCCATCTAGGTACATTCCAGAGGTTTCCAGGTTGGCCTCAACCAGAGAGGAGGAGCCACAAAGTCTCCATAGTATGGGATAACTTGATTAATCATTTTCCTCCCAAAAAGTGAGGGACAAGAAAAGGAAGAAGTTAAGTAAATTGAGAGGATGCTGACAAAATGCTTTGATCAAAATACTTTGAAGTGGCAGCTAGGACCTTTGTCCTAGGTCATCCTTTTGGGACCCAGTGTAGCCCCTTTTGCTGGGATAGTTTGAGTGACTGGTGTGAGCCCTGAAACTGAAGAGACAGTTGCAGAAGTTAGGTTACTAGCCAGGGTGTCACAGAAGAAAGGGATGCTTCTTCTTTCTGGTTTGAATGTCCAGGTTTTCCAGAGCAGTGGGATCAAGAGGAAGATAGTGGAGATGTGGAGGAAACTGAGTGGCCTCATTTGACTACTGCTTTGTGTTCTAGTTAGCATTTCATTGTTGTGACAAAATACTTGAGAATGACAGGTTAAAAGAGGAAGGGTTTATTTTGGCCCTGTGGTTTTAGAGATTTCAGCCTTTGGTTGGTGTATTTTTCTTTTTTGGCTAACGAATTTTATCGGAATAGTTTTGATATCCATAATGATCACATTCTTCTGAGGGAATTGTACCTATCCATAATTTATCTTGATCCTTCCTGTTTCCCCATTCCTCTCCTTTCCCTTCAACCCACTCTTCCCTTCCTTCTTTTCTTTATTTAAAATTTTATTTTAAAGAGTAAAAATAGCAGAAACAAAGATAGAAAAACAGTAACAAGCAAGAGTACATGTAGTACAGAATTTCAAAATAAGAACAAAAATTTAACAATGGTTGTATTACATATTTTCATTATCAGATCTGCTTAGATTAATAGATGCAGATATGGAAGATTGGTCAAATAATTAAACATTAACACTTTCAATAAATCTTAATTTTTTTAACTCTTCAAAATGCTTTTTGTGTTTAAGTCACTCTTTTGAAAAAAATTTATAGGGGTTGAGGATGCAGAAAATGCAAGGTCATGAGTTTGATTCCTGGTACTCCCCAAAATCTATCTATCTATCTATCTATCTATCTATCTATCTATCTATCTATCTATCTATCTATCTTTTGAGTCCTTACACTAGAGAGATTTTATGATATTTACGTATATAGATGTGGTTTATTTCACTTATGAGTCTATGTTCCAGATACATCCTCATATATGAAGTCTTTTAGTTTATCGTTCTTTATAGCTGAGTAATATTTCATTTTATGAAAATACTACATCTTTTTCAACCATTCTTCAGATGATGGGCATTTTGATTGTTTCCAAGATTTGGCTATCACAAATTGTGCTGCTATGAACATAAGTGCACAGATATCACTATGATATGATGTTTTCAGTTCTTCTGGGAAAATTCCCAGTAGGGGGATAGCTGGATTGAATGGGATTTCCAGTTCTAGCTTTTTAGGGAGCCTCCACACTGCTTTCCATAATGGTTGCACCAGTCTGCATTCGCACCAGCAGTGGAGAAGTGTTCCTTTTTTCCCCCCAGCCTCTCCAATATTTGTTGTTGGTTGATTTCTTTATCGTAGCCATTCTTCCCCTCTTTCTTTACAAAAGCTTTGTTTCCATTTTTTCCTTCTAGTCTCTTTTGGTTCATTTTCCCTTCCTTCCTTTTTCTCTTTCTTGTCCCTTGCTCTCCTTCCCATTTGAACATTTTCTTCCTTCTTCCCAATATCTGTCATCCATTTGGGTCCTTATTTTATACTTCTAGTTTCTCACACAAGAAAAACAGGGCAATATTTAAACACATGTGTCTGATTTATTCCAAATAAAAGCATGGTCTCAAAGTGAATTCATAGAATCCACTTCTATAGACCTAGAAGTGTCTCAGGTTTATCATTCTTTGTGGCATAGTGTTACTCTACTGCATATAAAAACCACTGTCGTTATCTGTTCATTCACTGATGGGCACTTGGGTTGTTTCCAAGGTTTAGCGGCAGCACCCAACCATTCAACAGAGTGAGTTTTTGGAGGGGTGTATTGGATCCTGAATAACGATCCCTTACCTCCTACAAAATCCTTGTTTTCTGATGGCAAACTCAGGAGAGTCCTTGCTGGTGACTTCCTCCATCTGGCCCAGCCCTGCTGAGGCTGCAGGTGCACTTGCTGTAGATACAGTATCTGCAAAGCCTGTGAGGATGTTGGATGTTGGATCCCTTATCAGATGGCCTTAAGTCCTCTCCACTGATTGCCAAATGGAAAGAAAATGTTAGAACTCCCTAACAGTGCCTTTGAAGCAAAGGTGCAGGGGAAATATTAAAATCACTGGGGGGGGGGGTTGAATGGGAGAGAGGCTGTTTTTAGATCTTAGACCCTGTTTTCTCTCTGTCTCCCAGCTTCTGAGGAAATGTGGAGTCCACGGTGATTTGCCTCAGCTGTCTGGATCTCTTCTGAGGTCCCAGGTTTCTGCTGCATCTCTGGGGCTCAAATGTTTAGATGATCAAGGACATTAGAGAAGGGCTGATGTGTTGGCGTGAAGACTTGTGTCTTCCAAAGCTACTGAGGTCTCTATATTTTTTGTTCCTTTCTTCTCACTGCTTTTCTCTTTACCTTTGGCTTGAGTGAGTTGATTGGCATTTCTCTTTGAACTGTAAAAATTCAGTATTTGCCACAAGCAAAAGAGAAGGCAAAAAGCAGGTTACAAATAGATCTGAAGGTATGTTTGTATGTGTGTCTATTTCCAGGGGCCAGGGCCACCAGGGCTGCCATCCGTTACATATTTATTGTACTAGCAAGCTCTGGTCATCCCTGCTAATGAGAAGGCGTGTTATGATAACCCAAAATAGCACAAAGCTCCAGGTTTTAAAAATAATATTTGATTTGGCAGTGTATTCCAGTAGAATCTTATAAGTTCAACCTAACTGGGAAGAGGATCAGTTTGTATTAGGGAAGCCCAAATTATATTTTTTGGAAAATTGATTTTGTAGCTTTTAAATGTGTCTAGTCATTTGAATTAGATATCAAAGTTTACAGTAGAATTTCTTAGGACATTTTAAAAGATTTGTTGAAAACATTTGGCATTATCATTATTATATAAAATTCTATAGAAGTAGTTATTTCCAAAGTGATTAAGAGATTTCAGAATAGGCTTCTTCTGAGTTTAAACTGTCTTCTATCGGTATGGTCTAACCACATCACAGACAGGCCTTTATTGATATGATAGGAGAGTGGAATGCCTGTTAAGGTTTCTTCAAATTTTCAGTCTGTTAGATAGGAATGAATGGGATTGACCCACATGATATTTGTTGTTCCTCAGCAGATTTATTGTCATAATTATGTTTTGTTAAAGCTATTGCAGATGGAAAGTCATTTTATGTAATATTTTTCTTGGGATGCTCTGATATTGAACTATATTTTTCTTTAGATGCAGGTGATAATTTTGTAATGGAGGCCAGTGTAGTGAAGACTAATTTACTCCTGGTCCTTCTAGTTCTGGCCTTTAACACATGATTTTCTTGGGTGTCAAACTTTCTTTACACTTAATGATCTGCAAATGAAAGGCAAAACATAAAAGTTGGATTGAGTTTTTAGATTTTGTAGAGCAGCCAGGGTTTCGCTGCTCATATGAAAAGCAGATGATGTGATGTCATGGTTCCTAAATCCTGGTCTGAGGACAGGTGGATCAGAACCACGTAGAGAATGTTCAAAAATATAGATTCCTTGGTTCTAGTCCTGTAGTTTGTAATTCAGTGGTTTGGGCAAAGTTCAGGAATTTCTGTTTTTAACTAGTTCTCAGTTTGCTTCTGGTATTTTGCAATGAGGGAGAGACTGGCTGGAGGGTATGACGTCCTCTTGGCCATATCTTGGCTGTTGGGCACAGTGCTCTGATGCTTATGGGAAAGGAGATACTTCTTTGAGACATTGATTTCATTTCCTTTGTGCAAACGTATTATGCCCAGATACTTAAACCATGGAAGCAACCAAAGTGTTCACTGATGGGTGAATAGGAATGGAAGGAACCTGTAACACATGCACACACACACACATACACACACATACACACACAACACACATGCACACACATAGCAACAGCATGAATTAAGCTGGAGGATGTTATTAATTGAAATAAGGCAGACACAGAAGGATAAATAAGCTAAGTCTCACTTACATGTGGAATTGAAAATAGATACATAGGTGCAGAGAATTGATGGGTCCCAGGGGTAGGGTTGGAGTGGGATATTGGAGAGGTGTTGTGTAGGATGATTAAGTTCTGGAGCCCTAATGCATATTATGGTGACTCCTTAACTTTTCATTGAAATCTTGAAATTTTCTAAAAGACTTCATCCTAAGTGTTGTCACCATGCATGCAAACCTGGGATGTGTATGAGGGTGTGTTCATTAGCTTGACTCTTGTAGTTGGTTCATGGCTGTATATGCACATTAAGAGCTCATGTTGTATGACTTACACATTTGTAATTTTTATTTAATAACCAAGAACCCAGAGAGGGGGATCCTGATTTATCTTCCATCTGCTCATGGGAGATCAAGAGTTGCTTAATTGGGGAATGGGCTAGCATGGGCAAGTAACTGGAAAGCCAGATCATGTTCATACCAGCTCTGCTCACCATTTCTTCCAGGGAGAACACTTTCTTGTTAATGTTTCTGCTTGGGTTACTTGTCTCGGGCCAAGGGTCACAGTCTGTGCCTTGGTTTGCAAAGACCTCTGACCAGTAGCTGTTTGTCTCATGCAGTGACCCTTCATTGTACTCATTCGGGTCATCTGCATGTGCATGCACCCTTCAAAGAGCAGCCTCACTGTTATTTTCCCATTAGCACTAGTTCATTTATGGGCTACACTTAATGTTGTATGTGTAGCAGGGCACCATCAACCCTTGGTAATAGCACCTGGGGCTTTGCTGGCAGCCAGTCAGCCCTCTGCAGACTGAAGGTGGGATCAGAATCAGGGAGTCAAGCTCCCAGTATTAGCAGCAGGAAGCTCCCAAGAAAACCACATAGCTTTGAATTGCCAGAGATAGTTCTTTATTTACTCCACAGAGCAGACTTTATTAAAAGGCCATGATGGGGCTGCTGAGATGGCTTAGCAGTCTAAAGCACCTGCTTAGGCAAGCTTAGGCAAGCTTAGGCAAGCACAGGGACTGTGGTTTGATCCCTGGCATCACATGCCATACCAGCCCCACCCAAAGGGTGGGCTGAACTGGACATGCACACACAAAAGAGGCCATATAACTAAATGCACACACAAAAGAGGTGTAGTGGCCCATGCCTGTAATCCCAGCACTCATGAAGCTGAGGCAGGAGTTTCACTGTGAATTCAAGACCAGCTTAGGCTGTAAAATAAGCTCAAGACCAGTCTGAACTGCATAGTGAGAGTCTGTCTGTCTGTCTGTTTGTCTGTCTGTCTGTCTCTTTCTCACACACACATGTGCACACACACACATACACACACACAGCCATGAGAGGAAGTAATGTCTTTTGCAAATAAATCTGTATCACAAACTCAAAATCAGTGACATCTGGGAACTCTAGAGAGGTATGGAAGAGGCAAGACCACTGCTTAGAAAGGATCTTCGTTAGGCTACAAATACCCACACTGTTTCTTTGTAGGGCTGTTCAAAAGTGAAGTGCTGAGAACTTGGTTCTTGTCAAGGACAATTGATAGGGACCTAAAGCTCCAGTTTTTGAAAATGAGATCTAAAAAATAACCTTCAATGAGTTCATCTGAGCACTCTCTGAGGCAGGGCTTTTCTCCTTCTCAGCTGTCAGGCCCCCTGCAGTACCCTGCAAGGAATAAATGTGGTATCTGTAGAAAACTGAGCTCCTGTCTCCTTTATGAGAAGATATTCCTGGTCATCACAGAAGCATTGCGTTTGCTTTAAAAGCTGGTAAATTTGGATGAAAACCACTGCTATAGCTGCATGCGCTGTAGATACATGGGCTGTGTTGGGAGAACCCCTGTCCCTGAGCAGCTGAGAAGATCTGAGATGAGTATAGCAGTTATGATTCATGAGGTGGGCACCAGTTAGGAACAGGCCACTGATGTGCCTCCTGTATGTGGAAAAGACCCAGAGCCTTCTCTGCTGAGAATGTCACCAGCAGCTGAGAACTGGACTTTCCTGGCGAGTAGGTGGTGAGGCTCTTAGATTTCATTGGCCAGAGTGACTGTGGACCTCTGGGAGTTGGCTCACACCTGGCACATTCGGGTCTCAGACCTGCACTAGAAGCTCATCTGGGTTGAGAGGGCCGTATATTCTTGAATCAAATCCTCCTCACTTGAACAAATTCATCTGGACTGCAGCTTTTGAATTAGTGAATGTGTGTAATGATTTAAAAGAGATGCAGTTTTGTCCTGTTTTTACAAAATTGCAGTAAAATTCCCATGTCATAAAATTTGCCCTTTTAACTACATGAAATGATAAGACCCAGTGGCACTTAATATACTAACAGTCTTGCAGTAACTGCCACTACTGAATTCCAGCATTACCACTCTTAAATATAGAAAATATTTTTTAAATAAATGAAAAGTGTTTCTGACCTTATTATTGTATGTGTGGATGCTGTCATGCATACATGTATCACATTGATAACACTCATGTAGTCCCATATCCACACCCTAACACATACCCCCATGCATATGTACACACCACATTCACAACACACATTCACACATCCACAACACAACACAGACACATGTACCATGTGCACATACCAGACACCACATATATGTACCCCCATACCACCTGTCTATGTGTATATCCCTCACATCACGAATGACCTCCTATAGACACATACACACACAAACACAGACACTCTTGTATAAATAAGCTTACAAAGTGCATTATAACTATTTCATGGTCTGAAATGCTCTATCCACCTGTATGGGTCAGTAGCCTGTAAGCAGGGACCTTACAGGACTGGCCTATATATATTTGAATGGCCAATACAGGACTAATTTTCCTAATTGTGACACAGTAGTTTTTTTTTTTTTATATCTTTATAATGGCCAGTAAAGATTCTAGAAAATGTATTACTGAGCTAAACCTTTAAAAATCATTTCTTTTGTACTGATTGGGGGAAAGTGGAGAACATTTTTCCTAAAATCAGGAATGACACAAGGCTGTTCACTCTCACCGCTCTTACTCAACATCAGAAAATTTAGCAATAGCAATCAAGTAGCAGAAAGAAGTAACAGGTATACAAATACAAACAGAGAAAAATGGCAACTTACCCCTATATGCAGATGATAATGCTATACCTAGATAACCCTAGAACATTTATCAAAAGTTTTTTGGAACTGATAGATTCATCAAAGTTGCAAGATACAAAACCTGTATGCAAAAGTAAATAGCTTTCCTATATAGAAATAATGATTTAACTGAGAAAGGCATTGTAGTGGTTGATACATTGTGTCAGCTTGGCTGGATGATTCCTCCACCCAGTTCCTGGTCAGTGGGGGTCCTGCCCTGGGGTACAATTGGTTCCTTCCTAGCGTGGGGCCAGGGTCTGTCCTGGGGTACGATTGGTTCCACCCTATGGCACAATGGGCCTGTCTCAGAGTGATTCAGCACAAAGAGACCATATGAAGTGGCTGAGGAAGGAGTCAATGTTCCACTTCATCAGAAGAACTTAAGTCTTTGTATTGAGCTTGGACTTCATCTCATGGCTTGCTGCGCAGACTCTTTGGCCTCTGGCTTTGATTCTTTACTTTCTGTCGCAGACTTTTTAGTCTTCTGTTGCAGACCCCATTAGCTGATGGGTAGAGACTTGCACAGGGCACTGCAGTGAGCTTTAGGCCTTGGGACTGAATTCTTCAGTTTGGGCTTCTTCATCTGACTCTGCAGTTGACTGTTGTAAGCCAATCTTGTACTTCCTTATACATTGTATATTTTGTGTTAATGTCCCTTCTTTATATTATATCTGTTCCTTTAAGTAAAACCCTGACCAGTACAGGCATCAAGAAGATAGTTCCATTGAAATAGCTTCAAAAAGTCTAAACCCAACTCAAGCCAAACCAAACTTTGAAAACTTAATAAATTCAACCAAGGAGATGAAAGATCTCTATAATGAAAATTACAAAACATTGGAGACAGAAATTGAAGAAAAAATTAGAAAAGAAAAACTAATGGAGCAGTTAGTGTTCTCTAAGATAGATTTTTAAAAAATAAAAAGGCAAAAAAGGACAAGAAAAATTAAGGTTTATCTATTAAAGTATAATCACTTCTCTTTGCTTGAACACTTCCCCTGGTCTTATTTTACATTCTAAACTTTCACAGCAAACTTTCTCTGGTCTAGCTTAGACTAATTTTAACCACCAATTCTGAATTGAAGGGGCCATCATGTTCCTTTATGAATTAGAGCAAGGAAGACTACCTATATTCATGGATTGGGAAAAATTAAAATTTTAGAAATAGCCTTACTACTGAAAGTAATCTGCAGGTTCAGTGGAGTCCCCACTAGAATAACAATGGTATCCTTTATGGAAATAGAAAAAACAATTATAAAATTCAATTATAAAACAATTATAAAAGCTCAAAAGGCCTTCAATAGACAAATTTTAAGCAAGAAAAAGTGTTGGAGCCATCATAATACCTAACTTCAAAATATACTACAGAACTATTGTAACAAAACCAGCATAGCTTTGGCATAAAAATAGACACATGGATCAATGGAATAGAATAGAGGATCCAGGGATAAAGCCAAACATCCAGAATCATCTGATTCTCAACAAAAGATCACACAAGAAACGTTGGAAAAAGGTAGTCTTCAACAATGGTGCTGGGAAAACTGGAAAACCTACCTCTCGAAGATTGAAATTAGATTCTTATGTCCCTCCCTGTATAAACATCAACTCAAAATGGATCAAAGACTTTTTCCAAGATCTAAAACATTGAAACTACTAGGCAAAACAAAGGGGGAGACACTGATTATATAGACAATGATTTCCTGAATAGTATTCAAATATTTCAGGAAATAATAGCAAGAGTGGGCAAATAAGATTATATCCTATCAGGGTTGGGGAGATAGCTCAGTAGAATAAGCACTTGGCTGGCAAATGCAAGGGTCTGAGTTCAATCCCTGGTTCCACACACACATACACAAAAAGATGATACCATATCAAAAAGCTTCTGCACAGCAAATGAAACAAGTAACAGAGTAGGAGAAAAATCGTTGCTTGTTTTTCTCTGATGCATGATTAATATTCAGAATACATAAAAGGTAAAAAACTTAAAAAGACCAAGGGACCCAATTAATAAATGGGCAAATAAGCTGAACAGATATGTCACAGAGAATTGCAAAAGCCAACACATATATAAAAGCAAGATTACATTAAGATTTTGTGTAAGTCATGATTTTTTAAAATTAATTTTAATGAGAAAGAAATATCAATGAAACAGTTTTGAAACAGGTTAGTAGGACAGTTACAATAAATAATACATTGCATATTGTTGTCTTTATAGTAGTTGTTTGGAGTACAAGATGCAGACATGATACCTTGTCTAAACACTATTAGTACAAATTTTTCTTCTCATTGAACTAAGAGAAAGTAGCTATATATTCTATTTTTTGTGTGCATACACACACACACACACACACACACACACACATATATATATATATATATAATATATGTATTTTAATACAAATGGTCCTTCATTTATATCCCCCTTTTTTGTTTTGTTTTGCTTTGTTAGAGATGGGTATTCCATTGTCATTCAAATATTGTAGGTGTGTGAAATCAGCAAAATAACTCAACATAGTTCAATAGTCTGTAACAGTAGTGGGTTATCTGCAGAACTGACAATATCAGAAGCTGTTCACTTGACAGCTTTTACAGCTCAACATATTAATGTGGCTTTACTTTTTATACCTTGTGGTTATACTTTTGAGCTGAATGGTTAAGACCAAGATAAAACAAACGATTTTTTTTTTATTAAGCAAGTAAAAAATAACATGTGGTGGAGAGGGGGCAGGGGAAAAGTGAACCCTAACATATGGTTGGTGGAATGTGAATGTGTACAGCTACCATGGAAAACAGTATGGAAGGTTCCTAAAATCTAGAAATAGAACTGCTGTATGATCAAGATATACCACCTGGAGGTATGTACCCAGAGGAATTGGTTACTGTAGAAGCTGCTTCTTAAAGTAGTCCTAGTTACAGTTGGCCATATTATGGAATCAGTCTAGATACCCATCACTAGACCCATAGGTACAGAACACACATACACAGTGGAGTACTACTCAGTCATACAGAAGAACAAGATCACATAATTTGTAGGAAAATGAATGCAACTGGAGATCACCGTGTCAAGTGATATAAGCCATTTTCAAAAAGACAAGTGTAGCATGTTTTCTCTCATATGTAGGACTGGGAGGGGAAGACAACATGAAAATATGAGGGGACTATTGAGGAAGGCATAGAAGATAGAAGGAGGTCAGAGCAGGTAATATGGAGAGCGGATGAGACCAATACATGTTATATGCACGCGTGGAAACTTCACAGCAAATAAGCAGTAACGATGAGGGGAAGGAAAAAAGAAAGAAGGGAAGGGGGAAAATCAATGAAGTGTATGTGTAGGATAGCAGAGATGACTGGAGCACTAATTTCCATCAGTTTTTCTGAAAGTAGCAGGGAATGTTTAAAATTTTTACTTTGACTAACTCTATTCGCCAGGATCTGCAATCTGAGCAACTACGTCAAAGATGGCAGAGTGCAACACAAAACCAAGGTTGAAAACCTCTCATCTTGTTCTTCCAAATGCGTAGCGTTTCTAATGTCTTATCAATTAGTATTCTGTCTTTAAGATAAAGTTTAAAAAAATAAAAAGTAAAAAAGAAGAAAAAATTAAGGTTTATTGAAAGAATTAACGTTTAATTATTTGATCAATCTTGCTTGCATACTTATATGATCTGAACAACAGATTTTTAAATTTAAAAAAATTTTTTTAGCAAAGGGTCTACAGGTTGCTCAGGGTCTCACTACTAGATAGGACTCATAGTTATCCGCTTGTTTAAAGCCTCTCAAGAGTGGAATTATAGGTGTGTGCCACCACGCCCAATCTCATTTGCCATCTCAGTGCGCCCTGGGGGCAGGGCTGGCACGGCAGGCCCAGGGATCGAACCCCCGTTGAACTTACTTGTAGTGAATAACATATTTGACGACAAAAATATATAGTACAACAACCTTTGTTAAATTTTTATTCTTGTTTTGAGATTTTGTACCATATGTATCATTGTTTGTTACTGTTTCTTTGTTGCTATGTTTTTACTCTTTCAAATAAAATTTAAAATAAGTTAAAAAAGCCATCACAAGGAAACCCATTATCTTGTACAATTAAAATGTACTAATAATTATAATAAAAAGTAAAGCTTTATTGTCCTTAAAACAATATAATCACTTCTCTTTGCTTGAACACTTGCCGTAGTCTTATTTTATCACAAGTTCTGAGTTGAAGGAGCCATTAATGTTTCTTTATGAGTTGGTCCAATACTGATGAAAACTTGAAGTTGGGAAGTGATGTGTGGTTCCATGGTGGTTTCAAGATGGGCTTGGGTGGGAGCAGCCTCTGCTCTCCCATGGTTTGGGTGGAGGAGTTGGGCAGGGAGGTAGTAGGTAGGCTGGGCAGAGGGAGCAGGGGGAGAGGGCACCAGGAGGCAAAGGTGGGCGTCAGGAGGAGCAGGTTGGAGAGGTGGTTTGTGGCAGGCTGCCTGGTGTGTGTCTTGGATCCACTTTGAGATGTTGGGGCAAAATCTGGGCATCTGGAAAGTGTCTGGGAGCAGCGTCTCTGTACCAGGGTCCACAGCAGCGTGTAGGTAGAGGTGGTTAACTTTGATTCCTTTTCTCGGATTACCTCTTCCCCCTTTTCTTCTTTGCCATTTGAAATGTGTAGTTCTGTGACATTAAATACACTCATAATGTTGTATAACCACTACCATCTATCTCCAGAACTTTCTCTTCTTTCCAATCTAAAATTTTTTTGCCTACTAAATAACTCATCATTCTCCACCTCCTTCGTCCCTGGGAAACCCCATTCTCCTTTTTGTCATTATGATATTACCTACCCTAGATGCCCCCTGTGGATAGAACTATGCAGTCCTTTTGTGACTGGGTTTCTCTGGTTCAGTATAGTTCTAGCCAGCCCATATACTTTATCTGCCAGTGTCAGAAAAGGTACCCCCTTTCTCTGAGTGGATATAGCCCATGGCCAAATCTGAACTTGCAAGCTAGGACATTGGTTTGTATTTCAGTCCCTACTTGTCCCCTTCACCAGATGGCATCATTTTATTTATGTGCCCTCAGAGATTTCTCGTTGCCCAGAAGCCCCTGACTGTCTGCTCTCCTGTTGTCTTTGGGTATCCTTTTTCTATCTCCTGGTTCTCTCTGCTATTTTAGGCTTAAGTTGGTGGACTCTCCACAGTGTGGGGTGTTCTGGGATCGGAAGGCTCTTGCAGGCTATTGGAGGAGGTGGATGGACCTCTAGACTCACAGAACCCTTTCAGTGCTGTGTGCATGACGTTTCCTATGAAGTACTCAGGAGGTTAACAGTGAAAGCATTTAGAAATATAAATGTGAAGTTTTACTTGTGCATTGCCTTTAGAAACTAGTTGAAATACTTAGCAAACTACCCTGGCAGCTGACTGACTATGCCCACAATCACGTTGGTTCTTTTGCCTGATCTCTTTTCAGAAACCAGTGCCTGAACTGAGGGCAATCTGGGAAATAATGAATATTCTTGTAAATCTCTCCAGTTGAGGGACTCTAAAAATATGGCCAGGGTCCAAGAAGGGCCTATTTCCTCTTAATTCTACTATAATCCTTGACTGATCTTTTATAAGACATTAAACTTTAATTGATGCCATTTTCCTAAGCAGATTTTAAAAGCAGCGATGGCAGTAATTGAACTGATTAAGATGACTTTTAATTGTTTATTCTGTATAATGTGAAAAGAGGTTTTTATCTAAAATGTTGATTATTTTTGTTCTGATTTCCCAAGAGTTTGCATACATATGCATATGTATGTATCTAATATAAAGTTGTATATATATATCTGAAGTGATGGATGTACAGAGAGGATCACATGAGTGACAACTGATTAGAATAGATTTTCATGCCTTCTTACTATCAAATTACTACAGAAATGTTGATGCAGGACTGGGTAAAAGCTGTACAAAATAAAGTTATAAAACAAAACAAATCTGGGAAAATCATCTGGTGGGGGCACTTTTTTTTCCTCACAGTGTTAACTTTGGTGGGGAGAAAGAAAAAGCAGTGGCTGAGGATTAGCTTATGACAAAGCCTTGGTATAGGCCTCTAACTTTGCTTTCACTGCATGCTGGTTTGCAGTGTGAGCAAGGAGATTCGTCAAGCCCAGGCTGCGGCTGTTGGCCTCCTCTCGTCCCTCTGTTAATGTTCTGGGTAGGGCTGTCTTTACTCAGTCCGGCATGTTTCACAACTGGGGGAAAACTGTAGCCTTCAGAGCTGGCCAAGTGTTTTGCTACGGCGTCTGGTCTGCTGTGGCTTGGGGTTGCACAGGGAGAGAGAGAGTGCAATCTGGCTGTCTTCCTTCTTGAGTCTGCAGTCCCCAACCCCGCCAAGTTTGGTCAACAGTTTTGCTGCCTTTGGAGTTTTTAAAAGTTGGGTTGTTTCTCTGCTATAAAAATAACACATACATCAGACTTGGAGAGAGCCACTAGCCAAGAAGCGAGGGCTTTGGGGCAGCAGTGGGGGGTGGGGTGGGAGCAGGTAACCAAGTAGAGAATACAGATTTTCATCTATGCAGTGACCAGCATCCTAAGGAACAGAGTGGCCAGAGGGGAACAGTGTGGTGTGGATCAGTTAAGTTTAAAATATTTATGGCTCAGACAATCTCTCTAAATCTGTCTCCTCCTCATCTGCACACCACCTTGTACTTTTTCATCCCTGCCCTTGGGGCAGATCTCCCATTTTCCGGATAAAGAAAAACGAGAGGATTCCCCTGGCACCTTGAAGTGTGATTGCTAAAGCTCTGGTTTTGGCAGAGTCCTTCAGGTCTCTCCTTGTTTTTCATAAGAACAAGATTTCTTATGCAAAATGGGTCACTTGAAAGCACCAAGCAATTCTTCCAGCTCACAGCAACCTGGGGCTCCATGCCGGGGAGATGTTAGCAAGCCACTGACATATGGATGTGGTCTCTGTTACTTTGACCAGATTTGGTTTCTACAGAGTGCGTGAGAAGGGAAGATAAATTTTGTCCTAGTAATACTATAGCGACTCATAAATAAATGGTTACCCTTTGGTGCTTGCAGTTTTCATTAAAGCCGCCTGAGCTTTGTTATTGACACCATAGGTTGCCTATTCAGGGAAATGCAGTAAAATTTATCAGTGTGCTTTCTACACCTAATAAATCATCCAAACAGGGAACCATATGGCAGATAAGACCTTGAAAATGTGGCTTCAGCATGTGAGGAGTCAAGTTGCTGAAATCTTGAATGATTACAGCCTGCACATTTTCCCTGGAATATCTTAGAGTTATTTTACATGCCATTTTCTTGTTCACCCTATCACCTCTTTGTCTCTCTCCCTCTCTCCTCTCTTCCTCCTTCCTCTCCTGCCCTCCCGCGGGCCATCCTTCTCTGACTGCTCTGTGTTACTCTTTGTTTGTCTTTTGGGTGGGGGTCTAGCTGTGATTTCAGCTTTAAAAGAAGCATCCGGAGCAGATAAGACGTTTTTATAATGCCTTGCTGGTAGGAGGAAGAGGGGCAGGGAGGAGCAGAGACTGACGGGAAGGGATGATGTATGTGGCGGCCGTGTCCCTGCTCTCCTCCAGCCCATTGTCATTAATCACGGCCATTAGTTTTTCTCAGAGCTGCCTTGTCTGCACAGTGCCTCAGAAAAGCCATTGTTTTTTTTTCATGCCACAGACTGGGGAAGGAAAGGAAGAAAGACACCCTAGTACTCTTTTCTCCTCTCTCATTGTGCCTCCCAGAACCTTTTCCATTTCTGATCTTCTCCTACCCTGGTCCAACTCTTTCTCTCTCTCTGGCAGGGAGGCAGGGAGAAGCAACCCCTAAACTCCCATTGCTTCTGCAGTCCCGGGCCATACACCCTTCTGTAGTGACGTAGCGTGGGCACACTATTGAATTCACTGAATCATGGTTGTGCTGGTCATAGTGCACGGTTTAATTTTCAAGGTGGCTTTGTGGGTGTTGGTGCTGTCTTTCTGTTCTTTTTCTTTTGGAATCATGAGCTTGTTATAACCTGAGGACACCAGCAAGAAGGGAAGAATGTCCATCATGGAGCATCTGTACGCCATAGTTGGGGAAAAGGAGGTGGCTGTGACCCAGGTGGAGTATTAGGTACTTACTGAGCCTTGCAGCTGTTTTGGGGGTGACCCCACTGCAAGGTGGAGCTATTCAGGTGCAGCCATGGTCTGGGATCACTTGATGCCATCCTGTTAGCTTGGGTGGATCTCAGAGATTGACAGGGAAGTGACCAGTGCACTTCCCTTCCCCTCTGCTAGCTAGGGTTTGAGGAAAACCCCAAAAGTGAGATGGCTTTCTAAGGATCAGTGTTTCAACTGAGTCCTATTTATAATGTCTAAGTGTTAGATACTATCATCTTTAAAAACATGCATAGTATTTTGTGGATTATGAAAGCAAACCTCAAAGAACTTAGGAGTATTACTGTAAGTATAGTTTTATGAAAATTTTCTGGGAAACTAGAAAATTATTGGTATAAGGGGAACTATTAGAGTTTATGAAAAGTCTAAAGCATCTGTTTCTAAAGATAAATACCCTTATCTATATTTAGATATAAACAATGTTGTCTGAACCCAGACCTCTAAATATTACCTAGTACAGAACTTAGAGTACTTATTTAATTGACTCTTCATGATATAGGAAGTAACACCAATTATCAAGAAATCAGGAGGCCAGAGGGGCTGTGTAACTTTAGTCAAAGTACTTTATCTCTCAGAATGCCAGGTTATTTCATCAAATGAGATGGGTCATCCTATGATTAATGTTCCCCAAAGCATTGGATCATGCATGGCACAGGAAATGACAGGACATGGGTACATAGAATGGTCCCAGACTCGGGGAGAAGGTGACTAGGACCATGACCTTGATTTGAATCATTTTACTAGATTAGCTCCCTCTGAGGACATGCGTGTGCATTCTGATACCGAGGGTGTCCCGGTGAGCTGCTGTCTCTTGCATGGGAAAGCACAGTAGGAAGGCGAAGTCTGAGGAGGTCAGTGCAGCAGCGAAAAGACTCACAGGGAAGGCTGCCAAGTAGTTATGTCCTCTAAGTGGAAGAGTGAGCCTGTAGCCTCTGACTAATGGCTGGTTGAGGAGACCTGGTAGCAGCCTGTGTCTCATTCTTATTGGGATACTTTGGCCAATTTACTATGTTTCTCTTTTTGATATTAAATGGTGGCATTGCCTCAGCTGTGTAATGCAATTTGTATGCTCCCAGTAGACTTCTTCTGTTACACCCATTTTTCCTTAAAATTATTCCACGGCCCCCACTGACTTACAGTAGCAAGTTCCGTCTCTTTAGGCTGGCAGTCTCTGTTTCCTTCAGCCTTTTCTGCTCACTGCTCCTCAGTCCACACATTCTGCTCCAGCCAAGCCAGTTGGGTCACCTAATTCTTGCCCACTTTGCATGACCTGGGTTCCTCTCCCTAAATCACCTCATGAATTCCCTCCCCTTTCCATCAGACATATTTCTTGAAGCTAAGCACCACTTGCTTCCTCCATAAAGGCCAGTGCCATAGTCTGTCTACATCTGTGCCTCTGGCTCCTTTGGAAAAGATGGTACCAGAATGGAAGAGGTGACAGAAGACTTGGTGCTACTGAAGACCAAGTCTTTCCTTGGGCCTCTTCCTTGCCATGCCTCCATGCCTGGGCCAGAAGACCTGCCTTTTAGGAAGATCTTCTACCATGATGCCATGGGGCTTTGTGAGTAGCAACACATTGTACTCATCTAAGGAATAGTCTTGGGAATTAACCACGGACCGACTCAGGACTATTATTGTATTACTGTCTTCTAATGCTGTTCATCTGCTGCTTTGTTGCTTAACATTTCCTGCCTCTGTCCTGACTCTAAGCTGGCATTTTCTTCCCCTTGTAACTAATTTCCAACTTAGAAAGATGATATTCTTTATATAATAGTGTTGTAAAAAAAATTGGAGAAATTGGCTTCTAAGATCTACCCTCATTAATTATACTTTCTTACTCCTCCTTACAGTAAGAGCTTATCTTTATGTTGTTATTGTCACCGGCTCTTACTGTCCTGTTTACACAGAGTAGGTACCTTTGTGTATAGTTTGAGATGCTCGGGAGAAGGCTACCTGCAGGTATTGGTTATCCCAGGCTGCAGTTTGTAGCTCCATACAAACTATCACCGAGCTTGCAGAATACACTGCTGGAGCCGGATGTGGTGGCGCATGCCTGTAATCCCAGCACTTGGGAGGCTGAGGCAGGAGGATCAGTGCGAGTTTGAGACCAGCCTGGGCTACAAAAGTGAGCTCAAGGCCAGCCTCAACTGCATAGAGAGACCCTGTCTCAAAAAGAAAAAAAAAAAAAAGGAGAATACACTGCTGGCTTTAATCACTGTCAACAGCTGTAGCTCATTGCTGTACCAGGGGTTGCATGCTTTAGGGTGACACCAAATACATAAAGGGACAAAGACTTTTCTCGTCTTACATTGGGACTGAATCAAAAATACTCATCCTGTTCCTTTCCCACCCTTGATTTCTGCCTATTTTTCTCCCAACTTTTCTGCTGCATCTAAGTCTGTCTCTTCTGAAAGTGACCCTGGGCAAACTGGCCCTCTGTTAGGCAGCTACTTTCTTTGCAGTACCAGCAGGGAGGCATCACCCTTGTGTAGGGGTCACTGAACATGTGTCACAGTATCTTCATCTACAAATGAAATAGCACGTACTCAAGGGCCAGCCTGGACCTTCAGTGTTTTTTTAGTTTTTTCTTCAGCCATCAAAATAGAAAAAGAAAATGCTCAATGAGACATAGGTACAGAACAAATGATGTAAAATATAGGCATCTATCTATCTATCTATCTATCTATCTATCTATCTATCTATCTATCATCTAACTATCTATTATCTCTATCAGATTAATAATATCAGGTTCAATAACCTAAGCAACTATAGGTGGGTCTCTGGTTGAGGAGTTCACCAACTGTTCTGCTGTGGGTTTCAGCCTAGGATGGGGCAGGCAGGCTGGTCCACCTTCCTGTGCCCACTGCCTGGCTATGGTGTACAGGAGTGACTCTTGGATCTGATGCTCCATCTCATTCTTCTATCCTTTGCTCCACAAAGTCCTGTTCACTTCAAGTACATTTCCCTTTCACTTCTCTCTCTACCCCTAAACTGGTTTTCCAGATCAATTTCATACCCTATGTCTTCCGTAGATCCTTCCTTCCATGCCCTATTTTTAGTGACTGTGAGTTATGTGGATAGTGACTGCTAGATGGGTATTTCATTTGGCAGTCGATCCTTAGGTAGGACTGTGTCTGCTTTTCTGTTGCACATTTGAACTTTAGCTTTGAAATCGATGCTTATCCGTTTTTCATACATACATGTACGTGACTTACACTTCTTTCTCCACTGCATCTAATGCAGCACTCGGCACAGAGTAGGTCCTCAGAACCCACTGTGGGCTGCAAGGAACTCCTTGGCCTACACCATCACTGTGCTTCCAGGAAGGTGTCCCTGGTCCATTCCCATGATATCATTCTGCCACGCTCCATGGGCTTATACCTTGGCGCTTGGGCACATGGCAAGAGAGTGGCCTTGTCCTACTGATGGAAGTAGTTCTGTGCTGTCCCCAAAGAGAACACTGAGTGGCTACCAAGTGGGCCAAGGCACAGCTCCCTGGAGGTCCCAAAGTGCAGTGGTCTGTCCAGGGCTCATGGAAAGAGAAGTCTAGGCCAGCTCAGAAGAGAGTGAGGAAGATGGAGATAGCATGGGCTGGTGGCCTTCCATGTGCATAGAGAAGCCATTGGCCAGCACGGCTTGAGGATTTCCATCTCTTTCTGCATCTCCCCCTCCCCATAATTATTAAAGGAGTTTTAGCTATTTACTCTAGACTTATCGTCCAGGGACCACAGCACCTCTAAGAGCACCAACCGACTAGTAGCTCAGCGGCACTAGCAGTTACCTGCAGCTCTGACACAAGCCATCTGCTTTGGTCTTACTCATTTCTGAAAAATAAACTCTCCCTTTTGCTCTTGCTGTTGCTCACTCTGTCTCTGTCTCTCTATCTCTGTCTCTATCACTCTTTTGTCTCTCTCTGTTCCTCTGTCTCTATCTCCATCTGTCTCTTTGTCTCTCTCTGTCTCTCTCTGTCTCTGTCTGTCTCTTTCTGTGATAGAGAATGGAATTGATATTTTAAATGGATTTATTTTCTTTAGGGATAAGGGTATAGGAAGAGAAGAAGTATGTAAGGAATTTTTTATGAGTTTGAGGAACTAAGAATAAACTTAGACATAGAAAAAAATGAGAAAAAGAGGAAATTAGTGCTGTTTGAAAGTGAGTTAAGAGCAATAAAAAAAAAATAGAGAAGACAAAGCCATGTCATGGCTCGTACACCACCCCATGTGCCTGTCTCCAGGCGTCCTCTTTACCATCCTCCCACTGGCCCCTCTGAGCAGGCACCTGGGCATGGTGTGTGCAGCACGGCCTACAGTCTTTACTTTCTGCAAAGTCATATGTTTTTAGCTGTGATTGCCGTCCCTACCAAGTGGCTCACCTTGTCTTGAATAATGAGAATAAACAACTGGTCACTGCACTGACCACTGAAACTAATAAAGATATATAGTGCTGGGCTGGCTCGGGGACTCACAGACACATTCTTAAACTCTATGTGACATTTATACCAAAGGAACATGATTCCAAACTCACCCACTGCTTACCCATTCTGAGAAAGAACAAACTATTTGACTGATGGCTTGCTAAATTTAATATGCTTAGCAAGTAAAATTATTGCCTACTCTAATGCTGTGTAATTATTAAGATACACTGCTTTTAAAAATACCAAGTGAATAATATTGATTTAGTGAACTGCTATTTAGAAAAATGCCAGCAAAGGAGGAATATTTTATTTTAGCTGCCTTAGAGCTGTAATGGGTCTGGGCTGAGATATGCATGTGGAAATAAATTATGTACAAGGTAAACTATTTTGTTATACAGTACCCATAATATTAATTAAGCCGTAATTTTACCAACAATGCTTTAATTTAACAAATAAACAGGAATCATCTGTACCATTCTTTCAAATATATAACTTGGGGACCATAATAAAACATGCAGAAGCACCTGCAGTTAATTGTAAAGCAAACAGTGAGACTAGCAACTTTAAAGGGTAATTGTAATTTATAATTTATTTATTTGACTTATGCTGGGTATAATTACCGTTATAATGCGTGATTATTTTCAGTCCAGCATTAGATCTATCTGATTCTAATTTAGCGCAGCTTCCTGGTGGAGCTTTCTACTTGGGCCCCTTGAAAGTATGCTGTGTTCCTCTCCTCTCCCTGCACTGGGAGCTTGTAAAAAGAGGAGTGGATGACTGGCTACTTTGAAAGAGGACCTTTGTTCAAAGCCCTAGGAATATTTCCCTTTCTGCTAAAGCCAAGAATTTTTCCTGACCTCTCAGTCCTGTAGAGAGCAATATTTGGACGGATGGGGTAGGGTCTGTACACAGCCTGTGCTGCGGTGCGATCTGGTGGGCTGGGCTGATGCTTCTCTAGAGAGGGGAGTGAAAAGAGGAGAGAAGAGGGGGCGGTTACCCGAGCTCAGCTTTTCCTTAAATTCCTGCCTGAGAGTCACTAGTGTTTATGACTGTGGTGCACTTGGGCTTTGTTGCTGTTATTTTCAAGAGCAGCCTGGAAGGAACAGCGCGAGAAGGAAAAATACCAGTGCGGAAGAAAAGAAGCAATTATAGCAGGCCGTTTGTTTGTGGCTAACGGAATGCTGAAATGGCAGATTTGCAAATTTGTAAGAGAGGGAAGCTTAGTGTTCATCTTTATCAGCCAAAGTGGTTTCTTGTTAGCCGAGCAGCAAGCTAGAAAGCGACCGAATTTGACAACATAATTTACATCTTTGTATAAAACTATTGCTGGCAGCCGAACTAATTTGTGCTGGATTAGGTTGTTTGTCTCTGCTGCTGACTAACCATGCAATCTATCAGAGGCCGTTTTCAAATATCACTTTTCAACTATGCCCTTGAGAGGGGGAATTGATCGGGAATATACAGAGCAAAATTACTCCAATAACTTTATAGAAGAAACAATTACGGAATCATACAGATGTGAATACTTCTGAAGAGGAGAAACAAACATAATGAATTTAGCCTTCTTCCTATCTTTCGTATATGCGTGAAATTTCCAAATAATATGATAACATATCATTGGCTCTGTTTTCTCTCTCTTTATGGATCTTGTTCAGTGATGGAACTGGGAGAAAGATGAGGAGAGCATTTGGTGGGAAAATTACTGGAGACCATCTCTGGGGATTTGACATGCAGGTGATGTGAATATCACTTATGAGATGTTGGCGAAAATAGTTAATATGCACAGGCCCCTTAGAATAAGTCTTTTTATCCAGTAGGGGTCTTGTAAGTTCTAAAGCAAAATGCTGTGATATAGAGAGATATCAGTCAGGTAAATATATTTGTGTTACCAACATGGGTGATAAACATACACATATATTTTGTCATATATTTCCACATTATATTAATAATTTTACCATAGGGAAGGGGAATGGAGTTTCTGTTCTGCCTCGAAGTAAATATTTTAAACATTTCTCCCTGTCCTGAAGGGAGATACGGGATGATAGAATAATATAAAGGGAGACATGTGGGGGTGGTGGGATTCACAACTGATATCCAAGCTGTAGTTGTTTATAAGATGCCTGAGATTAGCCAGCAAACAAAAAAAAACCATTAAGCACCTATTATTTTAAAGCAGGGGGCACATTTTTCATTACTTTCCTCTGATAAATTTTCACTTGTGCATCCTGCTCCAGGTAATTAATTGCTTTCAGTTCAGAGGAGTAATAATGCAATAAATTATGCCAGTATTTCTAGTCACAGGATCATATTGCAGCTTCCTAACCAAGCAACACTAATAACAATCCGGAGAACTTATGGGCCACAGAAAAGCCCTATTATTATACATTGGTTATGTACACAATTGAAAGACTGACTCCTCAAAATTGCTTTCAAACGATCTCATTCAGGGGAACTTGCACATTCATAGATTTGGGCAGGGCAACCCTGTGGTAGGGTGACATTGCTGCTCTTAGCCTTGGGAGCTATGTGGCACCACCCCCTCAGCAGTGGGAGAAGCCATTGGCACCATGGAAAAGCTTGGGAGGGGGGAGACTTTCAGAGATGGCAGGGATGCCAACGTGCTGCTGGTGTAGTGAGTGCTTGCCATGTGCAGAACAGGTAGTGTGTTGATCCTTACAACACTGTCATGCAGTTGGCCTGTCACACTCTAATTTTCAGGGTGAAGGAATTGAGGCACACTTTAAGTGACCTGTCCAGACAGTTGAGGAAAGAAGCTTCAAATTCAGGTGCATAGTTCTAGGGTCCTGTTATAGTTTGTGTCTAGGTGTCCTCCCAAAGCCTCATGCAGTCATGGGGTGGCTTCTGGAGTTTTTGATTGATCATTGTGGGTGTGGATGCTGCACCTGCCCCAGGGCAGGTAATTTGCATTACAGTGTAAGGAGGGGAGAGAGGCCAGCTTGCTGCCTGGGCTGCTGCCACTCCTTTTGTTCTCTGCTCTTTGTTGCTACCATGAAAGGTTGCTCTCTGCCTGTACCACTCTGCCCTGGAGCCAGCTGAATATGGACTGAAATCTCCAGTAACTGTCAGCTACATAAACCTTTACTTCCCTAATTTTGAGTGCCAGGTATTTGTCCCAGCAAGACAAGAGTAATGAGACAGGTCCACATTCTCTCATACCACACTGCATATCAGGCTGACTGTATAGGTGAGGGGCAGGCCTGCATGGAGGGAGTTGGGGAAGCACCTCCTCATTTTTACGTGATTTGTACCTTCGTTGATTTCTCACCCAGGTGAAAGCTCCACTTGGCTCATGCTCATCTTCTAGGAACTTCTCTTGCTCTCACCTATAGGTCCCTTGCAACAGCATGTTCGTTTCTATGTCTAGGAGTTAAAAAGCAACACAAGTATCTGCTCATTCTCATTTTGGGGGAAAAGATTCCAGTAGTTATTCTTGTCTCATCATATCTTTCTCTAACCTTTTCTTTCTCAGTTTCCAACTTTAAGAAAATCTCTAAGAAAAGCCTCATTAAGAAACAACATTTTTGAGATACCCTTGCTTAATTATCACCTGGTGGCATATGGGTTTCCATAGGTAACTTACAGTAGAGAGGGTGTCCTGTCCTACCTGCCCGCTCCCTGTCAGTGCACAGGTATGTCTTATCCCACTTTGGTCAGAACTAGCGGGTGAGAACCAGCTGACCTTGACCTCAGCCCACTGTCATTCCTCCCCAGTACCCCTCCTTTGGTAGGCTGAAGACTTTCTTGATACATTTATTCTTGTTCTCTTTCAAGGAGTAGGTGTGGCAAGAAATGACCTCTGACCAGGAAATGGGTGCTGCAGACCAAAGAGCAGCGAAGCCAGAACACAGACTATGAACTGGAAAGGAGAGAGCTGCAGGGTTTGACTTGGGGCTGAGGGTCTCATATGGTATTAGGGAGGGAGGCCACCTAACAGGCTACAAGTTTTGGATATTTGATGACATATTCTCAAACCACCAGTTGGCAGGTTGTAACATAGACAGGAAATTAGAGGTGGAAAGCATTCTACTGATGGCAGCAAAGTAACCAGGAAATCTGGGGCAAAGCTACCGTTGTTTATATGTTGGCAAAGGTGCCCCACTTCCCTTCTGGCCTGGTGATTGCTAGGCCATGTGGACTGATGAACTCAGACCAGCCAGGTGGAAGGGCCTGCTTTTCTGTGCTGGCAATAGCAATTCCCTGCTGAGTGGACATCTTGCTTGCTGGTCCACCCATTAGGCTTTGGCCCTAATTTACTCCCACTGAGCCTGATTCGTGAGCTAAGGTGATAGTTTGTTTCCTCATAACCAATGCTTCACTTGCCACTATCAATTGCTAAGTCCTCCTTGGAGGCAGGGCTATCCCTGTCATGCCACAATCTTGAAAGGCTCTTTCACAGTTTGCCCTGATGGACAGTTAGTCCTGATTCTTGCAAGCCACTTCTCTCATTGTCCCATGACAACTCCATGACTTAGTGGGTTGAGCTTGCATTTTATTTTCTACACATTTTTGTTGAGAGCAGGAAGATAGGAAATTGATCAAATGTGTGCAGGTGGGACTAGGCCTCAGTGCCTAAAACAAATAAGCTATCTCAGTCCTGGAATAAACATCCTGTCTGGCTAAGGTCAGCCATTAGTCGTGAGGCAACCTTGTGTCACGTGTTACTAACTCTGCAAAAGTATAAAGGATTGCTTTGTTGGGTGTGACATTAATGTTGCCCAACAGGCAGACCAGCGACCTCCTAGCCCAGCTTTTGTCTTCTTGTCTTTCTCATTCCTGTTGCCATTTCTCCTCAGGTAGAGCCGATCGCAGGGAGACCAACAGATCCCTACACATTTTACCTGCCAACGAGATCATATATATTCATCTTCAGCAACAGTTATTGACATAAGTCTTCATATGCACAATTTTTTTTCTGTATGATTCATGCTCAGAGCTTGCCTTGCTGAGAAAGGGGGAGAGGAGAGTAGGATATTTTCCTCAGAACTCTTTTCCTTCATAACAGTCTTCCCTGTGTTCTGTATTCTCCAGGTGCTTGAAAATCTAGGGAAAGATGAGTTTGTCTAAAAGATCAGAGGTCTTTGAAAAGGATGGTTTATAGCCGTTTTGCTGCCTGTTTGAGGCTGATGGAAAGTCAGTGGTGGGAATTTGGGCCATTTGGCTGGAATTGATGAATCTGCCTGTTCTAGGACAACCTGTGCACACTCCAGAGCTCAGTGCAGCTACAATGGCAGAAGGCTGTATTTACTACTGTGGGAAACACTCAACCGAAAGCCTGCAGTGAGTGGGAGAGGTCACCAGGTCAGTTTGCCTGTAAACTTGGGGTGAAGCCATGGTAAATACTTAGATATTTATTTTTTAAATGTATTTGGTACAGGATCTCACTACATGGCTCAGACTCATAGTGGTCCTATTGTTTTCAGCCTCTCCAGCACTGGGATTACAGGTGTCCACCACCATGCCCAGTCTCAGTGGCTGGCTCACTGCGTGGGAGGAGGGAGCATCATGGCATGGGGTGCCAGAAATTGGACCCCAGTCCTTGTGTTTGCCTAAGCAGGTACTGAGTCCAGTGAGCTGTCTTGCCAGCCCTAAATACTTGTTTTTAAGTCACAATGATAATGTCTTTGCAAGTGATTGTTTGTTTCTTGGGCTGTCCTATTGGATTGTTTTCATGGAGAAAGTAGGGACCTTGTGAGTCCTGAGCATTGCTTGACCTGCTTGGCTTAATGGCTGGCTCCTACTAAGCATTCTTCAGTGGAAGAATGGTCTTTGTAACACTTCGGAAAGTACATCAAAACACATAGGAGACAACAGCGTGTCACTCACTACCTAACTACTCAGAGCTGTCTGCTGCTACTTTTATATACATCTTTCTAGTCTTTTTTTTTTTTTTTTTTTTTTTTTTTTTTTCTATGCAGTTACCCACTACCCACAGCTCATGGTAACAGCAGCATTTTCCCAGTCCTAGAACAGGATCATAGCGTGCACAGTTTGAACGTCTTAGCTATTATTATTGCTTAATTTGTAAATTTCCATGGCAAATGCAATACAACATGATGCATGTGGGTCTGGGACTTACATTTTGTATTATTATGAATATGTAGGGGCTGAGTCAGGATGGGGAGGTGGGGTAAGAAGAATAAGATTGCATTCTGTCTCTTTTATATCATTTTGTTTGGGTGGTAGTGGGGCAGTTGCACTGCATTTTCTGGTGGTCTATGTTCTGTTCCTTTCTGGCTCTGAACTTGATTGCAGTGAGGATCAGGTATGCTCCAGGTGAAGATAGGAGTATGATCTGAAGGAAAAAGAAGAGTGCAGTATTGCCCAGACATTGTATGGTGCAGAAGCAATTATTTCCAAGCTTAATTCTGATTGCTAGAAGCTGCATAGATGTCCGTAGATCACAAGCATTTCCTTCCTGAGCCACAGCTATGGCCCATAGCCCTCAGGGCTCCTGCTGCCCTGTTCACTGGGCACTGGCCTGGATGGGACCAGAACCCAGTGTGCCCACCTGGCAGAACTTTTGCCTCCTTTCCATGGTGCTGCTGGATTTGTGGGTTGGTCCAGAAGTCCAGCAGAGTAATGCTCAGAAAGTGCCAGCCTTTGTGCTTGGAAAGTCACTCATTCCCTTCCGCTACCTCTTGGCAGGACTACCGAACCTACCCAAGAAAGCAACAGCTGCCACATGCCCAGTAGCCATGAAACCTGGACTCCATGAAATCCCCCTGGTGGCTTTTTAGTGTCATCCATTCTTCTGGGTGTGGTTGATTTTCCAGATGAGCAATTCACATCTTCACCTCCAAACTTTCACCTCACTTCTTACCCTTTTTGGACTCAGAACCGGAAGGTTCTGGAACCTTACTGTGACTATGTGTGAAACAGTCTTGCGTACAGAGACCTAGCCTCACCTAAAGGAGGCATGAGCGGCACAGAGGGCTTTCTCCATGAAGCACTGGAACCATCTCCATCTGTTTAGGAAGAAATGTGAGGCGACTGAACCTGGAGGTTTACTTACTGATATGTTGTGGGCTTTCCTTCCTCATCTTTCCCTTTCTTTTTCTCTTTTTTCTTTCTCTTTCTCAACTTAAGAACAGTCCTCAACTTTGTAATTTCAAAACTCATTCTTCTGTACATGCCGTTGTTCTTTTTAACAGGATCTGCTAGAGCCACTCCATGCGAAGCCCCGCATTTCACATTATTATCTCATTGTCTATCCTGAGTGGTATAGCCTTACCGTGACTTCCTAACTAATCAGCTATTTCAACTTTCATTCCATAAGCTTTATGTCTGAGTGTAATTAAATGAGCATTAAGTTCTTCTTTTTTTTTTTTTTTTTTTTTTTGTAACAGCAAAGCCTGAAAGTTCTGATATTACAGTAATAAGTGTGAAGTGAATTTTGAATGGCATTTATATCTGTTCATGGGCTTTAAATGTTTGATTTGCATAACTAGTTAAAATGATATCAGAGCAGCATATTGATTTAATTCCATCTTAGAAAACTGTTAATTAATAATGATAATAAATGTGTCAGTCCTTTATTATCTGCTTTGAATTGGTGATGATGGCTATATTAATACTACTTCAGTAATAGACCTCTGCTGGCGATTGTTGGCAGAGCTTTCGAGCCCGGAATCACCTGCAATCAGAATTTAAGAAAATTGATTGCAGATCAGTTTTAGGAAGAACAACCATTCCATCACATGTGTAATCTTATTAGCACCTATCTTTTAATTTAATGCTTTATTTACATAAATCATTGTGATCAGAAACTTCAGGAGGGTTTAGAACAAAGGCATTTTTCATTTTGATGAGCTAATGTTAAAGGTTGCCTGCTGGAAGCCCTGGGCCCAGGGCAGTGCCTATCTGTGGGGTTGGCAGATCTGGGCCCTTTTGCTGGGTTGCCAGTGTCTGGCTGTCATTACTCTGTCAAAATTGCCAGTGCTGAGGGGAATGGGCCTATGTGGAAAGCAGTGTTTATACCTGGCAGTGGGGAGGGTTGCCTCTGCACCACCCTAATCTCTGTGGGTCTTCCATAGCTTTGAAAGCTGGTTTCACCTCTCTGGGTGTTTTGTGAGTAATGCAACAACTTTTTTTTTTTTTTTTAGGTTTCTAGAGAGTAGGGCTAGTGTGGCTGACTCAAGTGCATTTTTGCAGACTGAGAGCCCCAAGCCTGTAGTGTTGGGCTTCTTCAAGGTGATGGAGACCCAAGAAAAAGTTGTCCACCAGGCTGCACAGGCTTGAGGTCTGTCCTATCCAACAGCCAAGACTGTGAATGAATGTGTGCCAGAAATGTCCTGATCTGTCTCTGAGCCTTAATTTGGCTGTAAAGTGGGTGACTATTAGATTAAATGAGATTTTGTGAACACATTGCTACAGATCCCCACAGTACCCAGCATCGAGAAGACTCTTACTGACTGTCGTGCTTGTCTTCCTTAGGTTGTGGCCATACACTCAATCATCTGTTACTCACCCATAGGTTGCAAAAAAAAGGTGGGCAGCCCTTATCCTTGGAATCTGCTGAGTCTATGACAAGGGCCCAGAAGAAATTGCTGTTTGTAATAAGAATTTGCTGCTAGGCCTCATACTGATGCAGTGTGTTTACTTGCGATCTACTTCTTAGCCCTTATATTTGAGTGTATCTGTATCTCCGCATGATCTTTTTCCTCTCTGGTCCCAGAACTAAGGTTGAATTTGCTTGTACCTTTTGGTTTTCCCACTGATCTCTTAGGAAATGAATTTCTAGCCACAACATGCTGTCTCTACAGGATTTTGTCATTTGCTGTAAGCTAAGTGCCTTGTACAGAGCTCATGACATGCCTAAGACCCCCTCAAGTCATGGATCTCTTCTCTGTTACATGCAGTTTCACTCAAGTGGCTCGTGGGATTTCAGTGCAACCTTGAGAAAGCACGTTGGGGTGCCTGGCCCTTTCAGTTTCTGTTTGTGACTCTCTTTTACGGATCCAGGTTTCACCAGCCAGTGACCTTGAGTTGTGCCACCCCCTCGCACACCAGCCTGTCTCCAGGAGTGGAGTGCTTTGGCTTTAGGGGCAGTTTCTTACCTCTCCCTACAGACTCTCCTGTCACCAGTTCTGTCCTTCCCCTCTCCCTTTTTCTCTTCCTTCCTGTCTTTCTTACTATTTTGAGATAGGATCTTGCTTAGCTGTCCAGGCTGACCTGGAACTCCTAGGGACAATCGATCCTTCGGACTCAGCCTTCCAAGTAGTTGGGACTGTAGACATGCCCTACCACACTTGGTTGGTCCTTTCCATTGCTTGTTGGAGTGAACACCCCACACCCTTTGTTGGAGCCTGGGATAGATTAGCATGGCGTGTAAGGAATGCTGGCTTTCCAAACTCCTGTGGGTGTGTCTCCAGCTGAATGTTCCTTGCCTGACTTTGATTTCTTTCTTGGCTCATGGGGGTATAATTCGCCTTGACATCGCTGGCCATCAGCACCACAGTGAAGTGGGCCTTCTTCGACTTGAAGTGACAGCCCTTGGCCCCTGTGACATTGTTTCCATAGATTTGCAATGAAACAGTTTTATATTTTGCAAAATAGAGTGATCTCCTGTGACTGGCATTGATGTGGTTTTCGCCATGGTCTTCTGGAGGCCGAAGCTATTTCCATTGAGCCACCCTGAACAGCTTCTCTCTATTCTGGACACATGGCTTGCTGGCATCTGGGCGCATGGCTGGCAGCAGGCTGGAGAGTGATTCTCCTGGCTTGTGTGGCTTTTTGTTCAGTGTTGGATGACATAATGTGTTCCCTATTTAGGGTACCTTCTTCCATCATCTTGCTGGTCCCTAATGTCCTAAGGCCTTTGTTTCCCAGCTGGCAACCTTCAGGTAGCAGTCAGCACCCTGGAGAAGGGTCAGCTGGGCCCCTTCCACAGAGGTGAGGATCTCTAGTGCTGTTCACCCTTTGAGACAGCTTGAGAGACAGTCGGCAGGAAGGTCGGCCTCTTGAAATTTTCTTGAAGATGTGAAATATTTGAAAAAGATTAGTAGGGGGAGGGCATGGGCTGTCCATTGGTGGCCCTTGGCTTTCTGAGAGGTTTCAAACACAATCTGGTTGTTCTCAGCATTTTCTAAAAATACTTGGAGGCAGACAAGTAAGGATATTTAATCAGCCCATCTACAAAGAAAACAGTCTGATTTTTTTTTTTCTTGTTTTCTTCTTTTACTTTTCCCTAGAAGGCCCTAGTCTTTGGATTTTGAAATTTACCATCTTATAGCACCCAAAATAGAGCATCATTGATGGCTTTATTAATAAATTCTTAGACTTAGTAAAAGAGTCACACTTAAAGAAATATTTTGTTATCTTCTCTGAGCATACACCTTTTTGAGACTCACTAGAGTTACATAGATTAAGTATCCCTCATACACAGTGCCTGACATCAAAAGGGTTTTGAAGGTCTGATTATTTTTTTCAGATTTTGGAATGCCATTTGCATGAATGTATGTATCTTGGGCATAGGACCAAGTCTTAATCTGAATGCATTTATGTTTTATGTGCTCCTTTTACACATAGCCCAAGTAGCAATTTTATAGCATAATTTTAATGTACTTGTGTTTTGTGTTTTGTCTGTGACCCATCATCTGAGGTCAAGTGTGGAATTTTCCACTTTTATCGTTGTGTCAGTACTAAAACTTTTGGATCTGGAATATTTTAATTTTGGATTTTTGGATTAGAGCCATTCAACCTGTGTGTTAGAGTGTGTCGGGGGAAATTAAAGAAATATTAGTGGCTTTTGTTTTTGCGGCCATTAAGTTTTTTGGAGAGGAAACCAGGTTAACCTAGAACCAAGTGTAGGGAGAACTTCTGTCTTTTCCAAATAGAGCTGGATTCTCTAAAGAGTGAGATGTTTTTGATACTGTTTTGCCAAAATCTTTCTCCCTGTTGTCAGGCTGTGTCTGATTTGGGCTTTGGGCTTTGCCTGTCACCAACTCGGCTGATGAGTTGGTTCTCTAGAGCTCCCATGAGGCAGTGCAGTGCTCCTCTCTGTGAGCAGGGCTGGGTCGTGGAGAACCCATGCCTGATGGAAAATCCCTTGAGTGCAGAGAGGAGATGGGGTGTCAGGCTCCAAGGTCCCAAGACAGAGAGACAATTTATATGTTTAGAGAGAGAGAGAGAGAGAGAGAGAGAGAGAGAGAGAGAGAGAGAGAGAGAAAGAAAGAAAGAAAGAAAGAAAGAAAGAAAGAAAGAAAGAAAGAAAGAAAATTAAGACGAAACTTCACATAGTGCAGGCTTTTTTTCTTTGTTTCTCTGTGCACATTCTTTTCAGTTCTCTCTCTGGTGGCCACAAACCCTGGGCTTAAGTTTTTAGACAGGGAGAAGCATTTTCAGTTCAGAGTCGGCGTGCAGAAACCTGGGAATCTCTGGCAGTGTGTGTTGGCGGAGGCGGAACTCGGCAGTGTCAAAGCTGTTACAGCCGAAGAGGCTGAGTGTAAACATCCTCTTGGATGGTCCAGTGTACTTTTTCCCACTCCTACCCACTCCCTGTGTGGGTTTGTCTTCTCTAGCCCCAGCTGTTGGTGATATTTCACTGTCAAATGCACAATTAACAATTTTGTAAGCCAAGTTCAGTGATGTTTTAGATTCATGCGTTGAATGTCTTTTCTTTCTTAAGCTAGTTTCATCTTTTATATTTAATGTTCTCCCAGCTCCTGCCCCCAAGAAAAAACCTATTTCCAGAAAATTTGTCATTCTCACATCTTTCCAAAGAGTAAACTGTATCAAAGTGGATTTGGGAAACTCTCAAAGTGGATTTGGGAACACAGATGTGGACTGTGGTGTGGAATGGCTTTGGAATTCAAAACTGGTTGTGTAGAGTGAGTTGATGATGGATTCAGTTGTGAATAATTTTTTTTTGAAACAGATGATGTCAGTGACAGTTTTATTACCGGGATTTTACCAGACTAGAATAAATTTCTGGAACATGGGTGAGAAAGTGAGTCGCCATCAAATGCTGATTCAATAAAATGAAACCGAGGAATTAAACAAGTTAGGAAAGGTGTTTGCATTTTTCCTTTGAAAGCACAAATTATATAGAGTTCTCTCACGGTGTTTTTTTAAAAAAATTTTTGTTTTATGTTTTTTTCCAAAAGTGGGAAATTTATGACTATAAATAATCACATAGGGTCAAAGGAGAAAACCAAACTATCTTACTTAATAGGTTAAAAATTCATTTTTGGTAAAATAGTTCTAGTAAGCTGGTATTAGAGACTTAACACAGAATCTCTGTCTCAGTTCAAAAGCAAATGAACCCTTCAGGGGCCCAGTGTTAGAGCAAGTCAGGGCTCCCTAGATGGTTTAAATCCAGAGCTTCCTTGCGTTCTGGAAGATGGTGCCTGAGGTTGTGGGCTGCCGTTTGGCAGAGTCTGACTGCTACTAGGCATTCTATATTTTGATCCATGCTGTTTTTTTTTTTTTAAGTTTTAAATGCTGTATTTTTATTTATTTATTTTTTAGTTTTATACTTTTAATTTTTAAATTTATTTTGCTTATTTATTTTATTAATTTCAATGAGAAAGAAATAACAATGAGACAGTTTCAGAACATGTCAGTAGGGCAACCACTGTAATCAATACAATGCATATTGTTGTCTTCATAGTAGTTGCTCAAAGTACAAGATGCAGACATGATCTTTAAAATCTTTTTAAAAAGTTGCTTTTAATGAGTTGGAGGGTTTGTTTCTTTCTGTTTAAAAAAGATTTGTATCTCTGTCTTCTCTTGAAATCTGTTAAGATAAAACTTGTATTCCTGAGTTTAAGGGTGGGGTGGAGGGGCAGTTGTCACCTCACTCTTTAGACCACCTGTCCTGACTGGGCTCAGTTTATTTGGCTGTATTGCTTGTCTAACCCAGTGGGCATTGGAGTTTGCAATAGCTGGTTTAGTTAATGCAGAAAGAAATAAGAAATAGAAATCAGAGATGTAAGTAATGAAAAGGAGGAGTTAAAATGCTATTATTTTTGAGGGAAGTAATTGCTAATCTGGAAAACATAACTGAACCACTGAAATCTATTACATCAGTTAGAGTTATATAAGGTAGTTTAAAAATTATAGAGAAATCCATATGGCAAAATGGAGATGGGGAGGGGAGCAGAGATCTTTAATTCCAATGAACCCTTACATCAAATGCCCATCAGTTAATTTAGGTAGAAATAAAGCGAGGCAGGATGGCACACACCAGTACTCCCAGCTACTTGGTGGTCCTGGTGGTGGTAGAGCTGAGACAGCAGGAGAACTGCAAGTTAGAGACCAGCGCGAGCAATTTAGTGGCGCTCTTTCAAAGTAGTTTTCAAGGAGAGCTGGGGATGCTGTTCAGGGACACAGCGCTTGTCTAGTATGACGAGACCCTGAGTGCAATTCTCAGCACTACAAAGCAAGCCATGGGCAACAGATTCATAAAACATGACTGAAAAGGCTAAAAGAAGGTGAATAAATGATAAAAGGACTCTATTCCCAAATAGTTTTTATTTATCCAGTGGGGGATGCATGCAAAAGTAGTAGGTAGTCTCCTTAGCTCAGAGCCGTTCATGGGGGTCCTTACCACACTGTTTAGAGAAATGTGGTCTGTTGCTAGCTTGCTTTGTTCTAGGTGCCTAAGGACTCAGGACCCATTGGGGCGGTTCCCAGGGAAAGGGAAAGAGAGACACAGGCTCTGGTGATCTTGTGTTTTATGTTAGCAAACTCAGTAATTGATGAATGAGTGGCTGGATCTCTGTTGTCTGTAAAAGTCTCTTGGCCAGCAGTTATTATTATTTAACTTTCTCAGGGACCAGCTTCAGGTGAGTGGGACCAGGGCCCTGGGCACTGTGCCTGAGTGTCTGAGAACAGGACTTTTAGCCCTTCAGAGGGATGATGGTCTTGTTTCCCCTCTTCTTTGCTATATAATAACTTCTGAGGAGTTGGGACAATCTGTCTCTGGGTAGTTTCTGTTCTCAGTCTTTCAGATTCCATCTGCTCCTCCTTGTCCATTCCTCCAGATAGAATTAAGGTTCTAGCTTTTAAAGTGAGTTCTGGGGATCTGGAATTAAGGCACCTATATGGACAAGGTAAAGAAGAGAGGGCCTAAAGTGGGGTGTTTCTGGTTCTACAATTACATGGATTGATTCTAGAACTAAAGAGATTGACTGGCAGGATTGATTGTATTGGCTACTCTTGACTTTTCCAAGGATGTTCAAAGCTGCTTGCTTAATGAAAATATTTGTACAGAAACTCTCATCCCTTTGTTGTAATTTCAGTTTTTCTTCTTCTTCTTCTTCTTCTTTTTTTTTTTTTGGTTTCTTTTTGTTTTTTGTTTTTGCTGTACCAGGGATCGAACTCAAGACTTTGCATTTGCCAGGCAGGTGCTCATGCTACTGAGCTATATCCTTGGCTCCATTTTTCCTTCCTATTTTTCTTAATGCTTGGTGTCTCTTGAATGTTTTGAGAAGCCAGTTGGCTGTGGGTGTAGGTTTGTGCTATGCTCCATTTTCTTATTTTCAAGAAGTTTTGTTCAAAAGTCTCAAGGATGAAAGCTGGGGGGAAAGTACTTGTGCTTGAGATTTATTCAACTGTACATGCAGACACTGTCTTATTTATTTTATTTATTTTTGTGGTTGAACTCAGGACCTTACACTTGCCAGACAGGCGCGTATGCCACTGAGTTATCTCCCCAGCCCTACACTGTCTTATTATTATTGTTAATTTTTTTTTTTGGTCTTTTTTGAGACAGGATCTTGCTATGCAGTTCAGGCTGGCCTTGAGCTCACTTTTGTCGCCCAGGCTGGTCTCGAACTTGCACTGATTCTCCTGCCTCAGCTTCCCAAGTGCTGGGATTACAGACATGTGCCACCTACACTGTCTTAAGAAATATCAAGTTGATGGGACTGAAGATTTTGTACCTGAATCCACCCAAATTTTAATGTAAGAAAATATTTTTATTGATTAATCCTATGTAAAAATTTACATGACTCACTAAGAATTCTTGCCTCTGCTTATCTATCTTGTTTGTAGGCTTAGGAAAAAGTTGAAGGAAATACATCAGGGTGTGAACATTTGTCACTTCTGCCAAGCCATTTCCCATGTAGCTCTATACCTGACTTGGAATTCAGCCCTTTGGTTCAAATTTTGTTTCGGTCACTTAGGAATGGTGTGAGGATTTGACTTATGCAAATCACTTAGCCATTTTTTTAAGCCCAATTTCCTTCATAAAAGCAGCAAGGATTATGTGAGGTGATATAGTAAAGTATTTAACACAATGATGGCATACAGAAGCTCACAGTGAACTGTGAGAAGCTTGTCTTATCATACTCTGGCTGTATGATTTCAGGTGATTCTAACTGCCTTCATTATTTTTTGACATGTATTTATAAAACGAGAACTAAATAATAAAATATATTAAACTTGGCTCTGATACAAATTCTGTGTAACTTTCTAAATTGATATAGTGATATTTTGAATTGATTATGAGCTAAGAATCTAGTGAGGGCCATGAGTCTGCCATGGGTTTGGTGATAACCAGCCCAGCTGCCCGTCATTCTGCTTAAAGTCCAGCAATGCCCTTGTTTTACCCCACAAGCACCCAACCCTACCCTGGGGCTGGAGATGGCTCCTTTTCCTCTGAGATGGGAACCAGCAGGTTTTTCTTTCTCTTTCTAAAAACATGTTTATTAGGGTCCCATAACACATACACAAAATTGAAAAGAAACAAAACCAGAAACCAAGCAAAACCAGTTAAATGAAGAGGAAATAAGAGACTGAGCCCTTATAATATGTTCCATGATTAGAACTCCTTGTCTCTAGAATACTCTGAGCAAATTAGGAGTCACCGCAACTTGTTCACTTTTTGAAGATGGGAATTATTATGCTTCCTGTACTGCAGGAGACGGCTCTGAGTGGAGCAGTTTGAGCTTCTGCACAAAGAACTGAGGAGAGTGGAGATTTGAACCCAATTCTCTCTGGATGTGAAGCTTGCAGATATCATTGGCTGACATAATAGCTTATTTGGACTTCTGGTGTTGGAGCCAAGACTTGGTCTGTTTCAGCCCATCTTTGTGAGAAGACTGTGAAGAGTTTGTAGTCAGCCTCTGTTTTTTTTTTTTTTTTTTTTTTTTTGTATTTTAGGGAAGGGTCTACATGGTGTTCAGGGGCTCACTATGTAGATTGGACTTGTGGTGGCCTGCCTGTTTATAGCCTCCCAAGAGCTGGGATTATAGGCATGTGCCACCATGCCCAGTCTCAATGACTGGCTCAGAGTGCCCCGGGGCTAGGGTCTGCACAGCAGGCCCAGGGATCAGACTTCTAGCCCCTATGCCTGCTTGTAGGTGCTTTAATCTGCTGAGCTATTTGGCTGGTCCCCTTTTTTAATTTTTAAAAATTATGTATTTATGTGTTTGATACAGGGTCTTGCTACTCAGCTTGGACTCATAGTGATCTTCCTGTCTCAGCCTCCCCAGTGCTGGTATTACAGGTGTGTACCACCATGACTGGTTTCAATGGCTGGCATGGCATGCCCAGTGTTCTGTGGCTGGCATGGCATATGGTACCAGGGATTGAACTTGGGTCCTTGTGCTTGCCAGGCAGGCACTTAGACCACTGAGCTATCTTTCCAGCCCTGTCAGCTTCTGTTCTGATTAGTCCTTGCTTATGACTTCCCTCCTAGTATCCATAGGATACTAGGCCACAATACCAAGATCTAAGAGGCTCAAGCCCTTTATATAAGGTGCTGTAGTAGTCACATAAAACCAACACAATCCTCCCATATACTTTAGATCTCCTCTCAGTCACTTATATTAGTTGATACCAGGCCAGTAGCCATTATACTGCATTATATTTAGGGAAGAATGACAAAAAAAAGTGTCCATGTTCAGGATGGACACAAGTTTTAAAAAATACTTTTGATCCCTTGTTGGTATCATGGAAGAATATGGAATCAGAATGAAGAGGGCTGACCGTGACACAATGGCTGGTCGGGGCAGGTTGGCAAGGCACAGGGAGGCAGCTGTGCTGCATTTGGGAGCTATTAGGAGCATGGAAGCAGGAGTATGGAGATGTGGGAGGAGGGTGGCAGAGCAGAGGGAGGCCTGGGCCCTCACCTGCGCCACAAGGCGGTTGTACTAATGGCCATCATCTGGGATGCTGTAGGCAGCCAGACCTAAAAGCTTTGTCGTTTTCTTGGGAAGCTGTGCCAGGATCCTGAGCTACAGAGGCCCTCCACCTTCCTCGGAAAACTCTGGGAAGGAAAATCTGAGCAACTCTGTTCTGAAGCTCTCCGAGGACATGACCTTTTTAGGGTTATCTTACAGAGAGCAAGGCGGGGTCTGTCACATGCTGATTTTGTCCTCCCCTCTGGGTCTCAGCTGTCTTCCTAATAGGCAGCTGCCCTGAGTGGAGTGTGGCATAGTTAACCAGGAGGGGTGACTGTCCTGTCAGCCCATCTGGCTGGAGCCTGGACAGTGCAGGCGCCTGACAGCAACTCCATTTACATCATGTCTGGAAAGCACCTGAATCTTCTCTCATTAAGAGGACAGCTATCCCCAAACGCTAGAAACCCTGACAACCAACCGGTAACCCTTAAGTACCTTCCTTTAGATCTCGTCCTTTATGACAGCATCAGGAAGTGCTAGTTTCCAAATCTTTTTTCTTTTTCAACCTTTAAAACTTTATCCAAGTAGGATTTTTCCTACATAGCTCTAGCAGAGAGATAGATCAAAGAGAAGCTGCTTTGGTTAAAGAATGAACAGGAAGCCTGAAGGCCACTGGCGTACCCAAGGGCTACCTCTTGTGGTCCTCAGGTTCCCAAGCACACAGCTGAGCATGGCCCTGTGTGACCAGAGGCAGTTTCAATGGTGTAGGATGTTTTTGTTTTTATTTTGTTTTACTTGTGCTTGGACAGAATAACTTCTAGATCTCTTCAAAACTGCCTTTGGGGTAGCAGCAAAGGGTTAAGAATATCTCAGAAATTAATACAAATTCTAATGTAGGACAATTTGTAAAAACTGTGTGTCAAATGGCTTTGGGGAAGGAGATGTGACATTATCTAATGACTTCTTGGAAAATTCGTTGCTATTTTTCTATTTCTCTATCTCCATTCCTCCTTCTCTCACTCTTCTGCCCCTGCCCTATCCTTGATTTGATGAAACTGTTTGTGATGTCCAGCATATATTTTCCTGCTCACTACGTGTTGTTGTACTTTAGCAATTTATAACTATGATCAATGTTGTGACCTTAGGGAAATTGCTTATATAATTATAGAAAGTTTACAGTCATAAGACAAGAAATGGGGAAAATATATCACTGTAAAATATAAATATGTTTAAATTACATTTAGGATTTGGAATAGCTCCTTGCTTGTGTTTTACAGAGTAATCTGTGATTTAAATCAGGTTTAGTTGTGTTTTTTCCCCCCTAAATTGGGTATTATAAATCAAGAGTAGATGCAGGATATAGCACACAAGAGGATTTCTTATACATTTTAATGTTGCATAAGTAAGAAATACCAGTAGTTCAGCAGTAAAATTGCAAATGTAAGCAAAAGTGAAGATTTTTCCAAATTTAACTAGGTTGCATTTGTTTAGTAAACTCCAGCAATAATTTACTGTTTTATTACGTTTGCCTTTGAGATCTGGGCTGACTTTTTCTTTCCCTTTCTAAGGAAAGAAAAGAAGTATTTTACTATAATTACCTGGAGCTAGGGAACAACACGAGAGTACCATTTTGCTTTTCCACCTGTGACATATAATTTTAAAAAGGGAGAAGGGGAGATAGGGAGGTCATTAGGCTTATGTGTACCTGTGGCTATGTTGGTCACATGATCAGCATTTGGGTGGGGTCAGGGTCTCTGCTTTCTTTGGTGCAACTGAGTTTTTATGCATAAAGAAAAAAGTACATAGGCCCCATATTACAGGTGTGGATGGAAGAATACACGTGGGTTAGAGTGGAGATGAGAGAGAGGATGCGTCCTGACACAGTATTTTTGTTGGGAATCATCCCAAGGTTTTCTTTAAACTCTTGGGGTTTCTAGAAGACAGGTGGGTTTCATGTAAGATCCATTTCTATTGAGGCCAGACAGGTGAATTTCAGCATATGAAGAGATGTTAAGGACTCCAGGATCAGTGCCAGCACTGGGCAGAAGCCGGGCAGGGGAGGAGATGCCCTCACTCTGCCATGTGCCTCAGTGTGATGCTTTCTGGTTGTGGCTGATTGTCGCCCACCGCCCCTCCTCCTGCCTCCTGCTTCAGATGGTGAACATGGACCCCAGCTTGGTTTAACTGTGGTTTGAGAGAAGTGAACTCTGGGATTGGGTTGGATGATGTTGATTAATAGGAGTGAGAGGGTGAGAGACTCCAGGGCCAAGCAGTAGGTCCATCTTGGTGGCATCTGATGTTGATTGGCTTTGTCCTGCGCGGCTGCGCTCGGAGAGCGGACATTAAGATTAAGTGATGCTGTCGTGTTGAGGAGCACGGCACTGCATCATTCTGGGAAGAGACAGCTGGGGTGGTTAATCCTTCATCACCAAGGGAGCTCTGCCAGCAGAAAGATATACAGCCAAAGATAACCCTCCATAACTTGTGCTAAAGATCAGAAAACTTTGAATTCACATCCATCTGCTTAGTCTGGGGTGAAGATGAAAGATAGGCAGAATAGGAAATAAAAAACTCCTGAGGGATTAATCTTAGGCCCAGTATGTAGCCCACAGAGTGAGAGAGAGGCAGGAGAGAAACTTTTACATGGTGTTTAAAGGGGAATTAAATGCACCCAGATCCATAGCAGCATCTTAACGTAAATTTTAAACAGTGTACATTCGTATTTTTCTGGTACATTGGCATCTTTTCACACCAAAATGTCTTTCCCCCAACTAGATCCATGCAGACGGGCACGCTGGAAACACTCATCAGTAGCAAGAGCAGCTTTTTAATCCTCCTCTCTCCCCAAGTCCGACTGAGCCTCCATACATCTGCATCTGAGTGTGGATCTGAAACACTCTTGTTGGGCCTGTTTCTGAACAGCTGCAATGATTTTATATACCACATGTAATCGAATTATGCATTGTTGTCATTCCAAACTGATGTGCGTGGGGGAGATAAATCAGGAAGGGAAAGAATTCAGAGTCCCCTCTCACATCTGCAGCTCTGATTCCACCGTGGCCAGGCTGGAACAAGCTTGGTGCAAGGTGAGAACCTCTGGGAGAAAGGAGAGAGGAACTTCGTGCTGTGTCCTCAGGTGGCTGGGTTCAAAGGAAGGCTTTGGGGATTTTTTTTTTTTTTTTGGTTTGTTTTTACCTGTGAAAGATAGTATAGTCCTTTTCCTTTGCCTATGTGGTATGTGAGAATCTGAGTGAAGGTCCCACTGTGGGCCTGTGCCATTTGTGTGGGGCTGTGGAGGAGGAGGAAGACTCCCTTGCTGCGCTCTGCATCTCACGGACCACAATGTCTTCCAGCCAGAATCTCAGGTGTAAGGGACAGTAGTAGAGAGAATAACAAATGAAGTTCTGTATTTTTGGTTGAAAGGTGCATAGAGAAGACGTCTGTTCTCTGTGGATGGGCGTGGGTGGTGCGTTTGCTTCTAAGGTTGTTCAGGGTGGTTTTGATTTTGATGATACCAATAAGAATTTGTGAGTCTACAGTATATGTGCATGTATTATTAAAATGCATAGTTTTGTTTTCAGTAAAGATGCTTCATTAAATAAATGGCTAAATGTGATTTAATTTTTATGATCCAGGAGACTTTATTTAGACAAATCTACAAAAAAGAGAAATATCCAAGGGGCTGGGAGATAGCTCCACAGCACAAGTGCCTGCTTGGTAAGTGCAAGGTTATGAATGCGAACCCTGGTCCCCACAGAGAGAGAGAGAGAGAGAGAGAGAGAGAGAGAGAGAGAGAGAGAGAGAGAGAGAGAAACATCCTTTGTCAGACTCTAAGGTTTAATTTTGAATCTGGAAAAAAAGTGATAATAAATTTGAGAAGGAAACATATTAATAGTGCCTCATGCAGCAAGCCTGGGGTACATGAGAACAACCACAAAAGACAAATTTGAGAAGGAAACATATTAATAGTGCCTCATGCAGCAAGCCTGGGGTACATGAGAACAACCACAAAAGACAAGATTAACCCATGACTTCCGTTTCTTTTGGCTGAGAAAGGGATGGAGAGACAGATTCTTAGGAGACTAGTGAGGAGAGTGGATCTGTTATCACAGTTGGAGGGGGATCACAGCAGGGTATAGAAAGAAGACAGCTGTATAATGGGACTGCCTTCACTGTCTCAAGTCCTACATCCTCTAGGGCTGGAAAGGTCTCTCCTGGGTCCATGATGAGCACCCAGGCTTGAGCAAGTGGCCTGAATGTGCAGGCGAGCAGGTCATGGAACTGTGGATACTCTCCTTGCTTGAAGGAAAATGGACTTTGTGGGTAGTGTGATATAAGGGCTTCCATTTGGGGCAGTGATTGCTTTTCAGAGAATTTTATACTTGGGAACAAATCATAAGGCCAGTGAATGTCAGTGACTGCTGATATATATATATATATATATATATATATATATATATATATATAATTTTACCCCCTTTCCAGTGTGGATGCTCTTCCAGCTGAATGTAGGTTTTTTCCTTAGCTGGTTCTTTCTGAGATTTGTCTGGTCTCAAGGTCAATGGAAACTCTGCTGGTCCCCTCAGCATCAGGTGAGTTTTGGCCACATTCTTCTCAGTTCCTGTCTCACCTGCTGATCTAATAAATTGATGTTGGTGGCAGAGTACACTGCTTTATGCAAGAACCACAGCAAAAGGCTGGGCAAAGAAGAAGAGCACTAACACTAGAATCACCAGAGCTGGACTCTGGTTCTGGGCACCTGAGTGTTTCCATGATCTCTCACTGTGTTATCTCAAAAGTTTGGGACATGAAGCAACTATTTAAATGCTCCTGGGTTTAGTGAGTCAGGAGTTTAGGCAGGACTCAGGGAAGGGTTGGGGCAATTCTGTTGCACAGTCTTGGAGCTTAGGCTGCAAAGATTCAAAGGCTGCTAGGGTTCAGAGCTGGAACTGGGGTCAACTGCAAGTGGGTTTGCATACATGCCTGGTCTCTGGGTTGGGGTGGTTTGCAGACTTTGACCGCCTCATGGAGCCCTAGCCCCATGGCCTGTCCATGTGACTTGGCTTTGTCGTGATACAGCTACCTCAGGGTAGGAGGGTTTTTTCCATGGAAGTTCAGGGCTCCAAGTGTGCGGGTTGCAAGAAGGAAATGGAAGCTGCTTGGCATTTATGACCTGACCTCAGATATCACCCGGAAACATGCTCGCCCAGACTCAGGGGCAAGAGAACCGTTCTTCTGCTAAGCTAGGAAGTAGCAAGGGCATGTTAGGACATATTGCTAGAAGATGTGTCTCTGCCATGTTTGAAACATATGCCATGCCCAGACAGGTTTGTTTCCTGTGAAATAAAGAATAATGCATTGGGACTGAAGTTAACTGATAAGATCTCTTCCAACATAGAAAATCATGTGATTCTTTAAAATTAGAATCTAAGTTTTTTCTAAATGGCTAATTTATAGGGTGAAGATATGTATTGTTGGTCTACTTTAGGACTTTTTTTTTTTTTTTTTTGTGGTACCAGGGATTGAACTCAGGACCTTCCACTTGTCAGGTGAGCATTTATTCCACTGAGCTATCTCCCTGGCCCTACTTTAGGACTCCTTGAGAAAAGCACTCTGAACAATGAAAAAATAATCTCTCATGAAACATAAAACACATTGATATGGGTGACATAAGTCCTGTTGTATCCCCAAAGATATTTCAACAGAAATTTACATTGATGTGATTTCTTTTGGGTCTAGTCTTATTTCTTGTGGCCTTGAGTAATGAGGAGCCATGATTTCCACGAATGCGGATTTGCTTGACACCTAGGATTGAGGATTAGGGTATAAGGTAGGGACCTGGAAAGTAATCTGACTTTGACATAGGACTCAAGAATACCTGTCACTTGTCCTCTTCTCTGGAGACCAGTGTTAAGATAGAGTGCATGGTGACCCTTCTGGAAAAAGCTGTGGAGACCCTTTTTCTTGCTGGAGAGGAGGTGAAATCATCCCTGTTGACAGTGGCACAGATAGGATACTAGGCATGAGGGTTGGAGGAGGATGGCCATGGGACAGCTGCCCCAAGGGACACTAATTAAGGAGGGAAGGGGTTAATACACTGACTAATGTTTCAGTTTATGGGCACTAGCCCTTCTCTTTGTTCTGTTTTATCATACACATTCATCACGTTCAACCTGGCAACCCAACCAAATAGCTATTTAAGTTGTAAAAATGAATCACAGCACAATTTCATAGCACTGTGTGATATAACTGAATCAAATCACATTATACAAGGGATGTTTGCCAGCCCAGTGTGCCTGGTTCTGGGCTCCCTGGGCATAAACTGATAAATAAACAGGCTTCATTAGATATAATAACAGTAGAGTGGCTGAGCCCATGGAGTTGTGGTTCCAGGGCGAGATGCATTCAGATGTAGTGGTCTGGACCATGGTGCCTTTGGAAGGCAGCTCATCTCCAAAAGACCTACAAATCATGTTGTCCATCCTCTGTCTTCTGCATGCAGTGGACCAAATCTCTCGTTTATTAAGCACCTGTCTGAGGGGTCTAGGAAGGATACAGAGATCATAAATGAGGTCTACAAAGATGGACTGTGTCCTGCCTGGTTCAGTTCTGCAGAATTCCTAGGGCTTGCATCCTTGCATCCTTTGCGTTGATTGCATATTGGGTCAACACAAAGTCTTTTTTTTTTTTTTTTTTTTTTGTCTTTTTAAGACAGGGTCTCACTATGCAGTTGAGGCTGGTCCTGAGCTCACTTTTGTAGCCCAGGCTGGTCTCGAACTCGCATCAATCCTCCTGCCTCAGCCTCCCGAGTGCTGGGATTACAGGCGTGCGCCACCACGCCCGGCTACAACACAAAGTCTTACCTCACGGACTGCTCTTGGGATTGGCGTTTACTCATGAGTCAGACATCTTTCTTGGTGCTTCATGTATGTTATCTTATTCTTCATGATGGATCTATAAGTCATTTTATCCTGTTTGTTAGAGATGAAGAAGTGAGACTCAGAGAGGCCCAAAACCTTACTTGAGGCCATTCAGCTCATGGCTATCAGGGCAGAGACCGGACCTTCCTTGTTGGGCATGGAAGCAATCAGGATGGGCTGGCATGGGAGGTCACCATGAACTGTGTGGGGTGGCTGTCTGTGGTGACAGTGTGCAGGTGGTGTGCTGCAGGTAGACCTGACGCTGTGTTAGGGGCTTGGGGAGGCCTGGGAACAGAGAGTCTGCTGGAGACCCAGGCCTGCGTGGGTACTGGACTCCTGGGAGCCTGTGAGTAGAAGAGTTCTATATGGTGCCCAGTGCCTTCCACAGGAAGTCAGAAAGGATGGGCAGAACTGAGGGAGGGCTGAGGCCTACTAGAGGGGTAGTCCTGAGTAGAAGCCACTCCATGCAAGAGCCTCCTCCTGGTCTTCCCTCCCGGGACTGGCAGCCACGTGGGGGCAGTCCTCCCTTCTCTCCTCCCTTCCCCCTTTGCTGTTCATCACTTCCGCCATTTCTTTGTTTCTTCATCTTTGTCTCCCTTTCAGCTTTCCCCCTTTGTTCACGCTCTCTTCTTCCTTCTCGCTCCTTCATGGCCCTGTTTTTCCTCTCTTTTTCTCCTCCACTCCTAAATGTCTTGCAGTCCGTCCCCACCTCCGCTTTCACCCCTACTCCTGCCCCTCCCCTGCCCCTCCCCCTGCCCCCTTTTCTTCCTATGGAATATATAAATATATATTTTAAAATCTGTTTTTCTGTTGGTTGTGTCAGCATATTTTAGACTGCTGGTCTTTGCATGTTTTGCAGCTGGCTTTGATGCAGTTGTCAAGCGGTGATGGATGACTATCATCATTTAAAGTGTAAAAGAAAATGTCTTGGCACGGGGAGACATGATCAACTGCCGTCTGCCAGCCCGGATAGGCGCGGCCACCATTTTCTTCTCCCCTCTTTCGCCTCCTTCTCTGCTCACACTGCCCTTGCCAGAATCTACAAAAGTCATCGTGGGTTGCGCAGCACCGGGCTCCTGCCTTCTATAATATCACTTTGGTAGTTGTCAGATCATATGAAACGTCAAAATTCATGTGGCCTCCACCAAGAGATATATTTAGTACAGCTGCTGCATACCTACACGCTACCCCTGACACTGACATATTAGTTATGCTGTCTTTTGCAATCTGATATCTTTAAATTTGCCACCTTGTTAAGTTTTGATTAATGTGATTCCATTTCACTAAAGTAATTGGCTTGGCCTGTTGTAAAAAATAATCAGCCCCCTCTACGGAACAAATGCTAGAACATGCTAATGAGGGAGTGAGTTCGTTACATTGATGGCGTGGACTGACAGTTATTAATGATTGTTATGATAAACAGACGAGTGCGAATTGGGATGAGTTGGGCAAAAGTGACAGTTTAAAAATAACGTATATTGGAAAGTACTAACGAAGTAATATACTGTTAGGAAAACAATCATGCAAGTTGTCAAGGAAAGAAGTGTAATTATACAGCCGCATGGGCTGCTTAGGAGGACAGGGACCTGCCTGATAATGGACACATTTTTTGTTGGCAAGAGGGAAATATGTTATGGCAGAAAGAGGTGCAGATTGATAAATTAATTGGTCCTCTCACAGCTCGGAGAGCAAACTTGGCTGGCAGTCACCATGCAGATTAGGGAGATGGAGTCTGCCCAGTGCCTCTTTTCCCTAGGACCTCCTGGTTCTGGCTGCCAGGCTTTTCTGAGGCTCTCTTGTCTCCTCACTCTTCCTCAGTGGCTGCAACAAGTCAATGGGCTGCACCATGGACAGCGTGTGTGGCATGCCTGCTTACAGCCATGCCTATTTTGTTTAGAGACCCCCAAAGACACAAATGTTCTTTTGTTGCTAAAGTCTCTGGCTGTGTTGGAGGTAATTATGGGTAGTTTCCAGCTCCATGGAGGAGAGCATGAGGACTCTCACAGGCTGGGGACTCTGCAGGAGGGAGGTGCCAACTCTGTGCTGCTCATGCCAGCAAGTTGCTGTTGGCTGTCTGAATAGCTAGACAGAAGTGCTGTGGTAGTGCGTGTCTGCGTGTCTGTGTAGGGGTGTGGATTGTCTGCAAGAACAGACTGGGAGGAGTGGATGATGATGTGTGTGTGTGTGTGTGTGTGTGTGTGTGTGTGTGTGTAAACAGGCTGTGCCCTGCAAGGAAGGGTAGAAGGAGCAAGTGTGGTTCATGTCACCTTACTGGGCTTTGCTGACTTGGTAAAGAAGGCAGGTAGCAGAGGTGGAGAGAACTGCGGGTGACTCATATAGACATGGGTTCTAGGTTTGTGTCTGAGGAAGCCTCTTGATTTCGTGAAGCTAGTAGTCAGTCTGAGGTAGCTCAAGTAGAATTGGAGGGTTTATAAAAACACAGAGAGACCTCTCATCGAACCAAGAGCACAGATAAAGCTGGGCCTTGAGCAGGAGCCAGGCTTGGAGAGGGGTGGGATTGGCCAGTGTCTTAGCCTCTGTTGATTTCTCTCTCTCTGCTTCCCAAACCCTTTTGCCATCCACCACCCACTCCAGTGAGCCATGAGAATCAGCAAAGTGAAGGTAAGTCCTGGGGCTCCCAGATGGTGTTTGTTAGAAGGTGGCGTGTCAAGAAGTATGCTTTTTCCCCCTGCTCCAAATGTTGGAGTGCTCAAGCTGGCCAGGCCGTGGGGGCTTAGGGAGGGGCGAGGAGCTGGTTGGCATGGAGACTGCAGTGCCTCACTGTTCTCATCACAGAGCTTTCAGGCATCCAATGGCTGACTTAGGCTTCACAGTCACCTGGTGGGCAGGTATGGTTCTCTTCATTGCTCAGGTGAGGGAGACATTTGAGAACTTGTCCCAGATTGTGGTAATCTGCAGAGCTGGGGTCCGAATAAAGGCTTTGTGTTTCTGCACTGGCCTTTTCCCACTTGCCCGTACCGCCTCTTGCTGGGTTGCTGTGTCCAGTCTCTATCCCACCTCAGGCTGGTCCATGGAATGGAGTTACCCACTTGAGAATCAAAGAACAAATCAGAGAAAACCCAAGAAAAAAATATTTCTGCCTATGTCCCGTTTAGTCTCTCTAAGTGGCCACTGTGCAAGGGGCTCTTAGAGGAAATTTATTATTCACATTCAGATTTTCTGGTACTCCAAATATGCAAATAGGTGACCACGTGGGCCTGGGTCCTGGTCTGTGTGGGAATCTGAGCAGAAATACAGTCTCATTATCTGGCCATCAAGCCGCACAAAGACTCTTGAGCCTCCCTATGTGAAACATCTAGAGCAATCCCCAAATCAAAGCAAGCTGCCCAGTGCCTCCCAGCAAACCTGACAAGGGAAAGAGAGAGGAGTTTCACTTCTTAAAGTTGGAAATGGCAAGTATTTGCTGTGGAGAAGGAGCAGGTAACTAAGATTTACTGAATGCCTGACAGGTATTTGGGGTGAGACCAGGGTTTCCTTGGCACCCTGTCGTGGGTGAGTGGTGGAGACGTCTCCCCTTTTATAAATGGAGAAGCCAATGTTCTGAGTGGCTGAGAGGGTGGGCCCAGCTGCAGAAGTGATTATTGGTTTCTCCTATAAGACGACTGTGGTCCCGTGGAGCCCACTGCACTTCAGGCAGATTTTAAAGCATGCTGTTCTGTGGCATTAAGTACTTCCATGTTGTGCAGCCGTCGTCGTCACCATTCCTTTCCAGGGCTGTTTTCATTTTGCCAAGTGAAACGGTACCCATGAAACAAACTCCCCAGTCCCACCTCTCACTGGCCTCTGAACCCATCATTCTACCGTTCCTCTCTGAATCTGAGACCACTTGGAGGCCACTGAGTATCTCAGCGGGGTGAGGCCAGGTTCATCCATGTGGTAGCATGTGGTTGTTCCTTCCGCAAGGCTGAGTAACGTTCCACTGCATGCAAACCCTGCGTTGAGCTCATTCGTTCACCTGACACAAGTCCTTTGCTTCCTCTATGTTTTGGCTATTGTGGACATTGCTGCTCTGGTCAGATCATTTGACCATGTATCCAAGAGATTATTCCTGGGCTTTCTACTTCATTGTTAACTCATTTTTATCTCTCCCATAACTTGACTTCTTTGCTTTCACCCCTCTATGAAGTTAAAAGTAGAGTTTAAGAGGTTAGCCTTGGGCAGGTATTTGGAATGTGGCTTCTAATTCTGGTTGTAATTTTAGAACCAGTTATAACATCTCTGTCCCCAATATTTCAAGAAAAATAGGTGCTAATACTGACAATTTAATAGACAACAGAAACAAACAAGAAAACTTGGAGTGCTTTTTCAGCTTTGTTTTAGTTTTTATTTATTTATCTTTTTGATACTGAGTCTCACACTGTAGTATAGGCTAACATTGAACTTACTAAGTAGCCCAAGCTGGCCTTCAACCCTTGATAGTCCTCCTGCCTTAGCTCCCTGAGTGCTGGGATTATAGGCATGTACCACCACACCTAGCTCTTGTAACTCTTTAAAAGAAAAGGAAGGAGGGCCTTCTTACTAGAAGGCTCAGCTTCCTGGTGGGTGTGAGGGGCGTCGTGTTCACGACCCTCAGATGACCCTTTTGCCTGCATATCCCTGATTAAACTGGAGGTCATCCCAGAGGTGAGGATATGGTCAGAGGATGAGCACCCATGGTGAGTAAACAGAGCTGAAGAGGGCTATCTTCACCATTAGCTATACTCTCCCTGGCTTCAAAGGCAAGCCTACTCTGTGCATGACAGGGGAACCTCGTTGTGTCTGTTGTAAAGAGAGAAAAATTAGCCGCTCAGCTCAAAAAATTCTTTCTATCATTTTCCATTAATCTTTGCCATCGCTTAGTCTCTCAGTTTCTCTCCTCCCAGATCTGGAAAGTCCCAGATCTTATGTTAAGGACATTTCACATTCTCCATGAACCATTGCCCCAAGTTGTTGCTGAATGGCCATACTGCTAAGCAAAGTCAGGACATACCTCTAGGCAGCACTGTAACTCCATCAGTACCAACTCAGGTATATCAGATGTACCAATGAGCTGGAAGGTTAATGCATGTGCCCCCAAACAAATCCACCTCCATGCTATGGAGTCCGAATAGAATATGAATGAGAGTATCACTTACTCCTGATGTCTGTACAGATTGTTATAAGCCACTGGAGATTCGCCCACTGGGGATCTCCTCCCATATTTTTAGTAGCTAGCTAAAAATCCTTTATAGCAAGCTCATTATTCCATACATTCTATAGACACTCGGTTAAAACTATTCATTCCTTCTAGGACTAGTGGGCATTGGGAAGGATGTTGGCTTAGACATGGGTAGGAAGAGACTTTGCAGGCCACATCAGAAGGTGGGACATAGGGACCTCATTCTATCAAGCTGTATATCAGTTGAGAGCCCCATTGCTATGAACAGCAGTTCATATGGCCAAGAAGGAAGCAGAGGACCCAGCTGATCTTGAACAACCTTCCATGGAAAGATTCCTTGGTAGGTTTTTGTGAACTGGAATGGCAGTGAGTTTTTACATTGTGTAAGGTTTTGATGAAAGATGTGGCGTGTGCCCCCAGAGCACCAAGTTGATACACGTGACCCTTCTCCACCCCCATCACACAACATTGCTGTGAAAATGCAATCAGTCCAGTGTTTGACATCTTCTTCCCCTCTCTGAAAAGCACCTACTGTATCGACATGACGGTTTGTAATCTTGGCTTGTTTTCCAGGCCATGAATTTAATTTTTCAATTCTCCACATTTGGCTTTTACGCACTCAGAGTGGAATGTTGTCCAACAATAGTTGCTGCCATCTTGTTAGTCATGTCTGCTTTCCTGAGTGTCCTAAAACTGGATCATTTGTAAAAATTAATTTCTGCTGTGGTCACTCAGCCTTGTGCTATTAGCTACCAAGCTGTGACAAAGCAAGTCTGACATCCTTCCATAAGTAAAATCCAAGTCTGGCAGTGTTGTGTAGCAGGAAGCAGATTGGCGTGCCTCTGGGTTTGTGGGGGTGCTGAAGCAAAATGCTCAATCCTTAGTGACCTTTGGCAAGTGTGTGGGGGTGTGTAACCATTGTAGGTTATCTTCCTATTTGTTATGCAGACACTCAGCCTCTGCCAGGCCAAGACGGGAGCTGTCAGTGTAAATATACTTTGCAGGAGATGAGCTCTTTCCCTTCTGTATCACAGTGCTTTGAGACCTATTTTGTCTGGTGACCTGCTTCATCTTTAAGTTGTCTGTGAAGAGTTCTGTGAAACATTAAGCTTTCCCTCTTGAGTTCTGAGCCCCTGGTACTTGGTTCTAATCTTTGGGTGTAGGACTTGCCTTCTAGTTAAGTGTATAGCTGGCTGTCCTCTTTGTAGAGGTATCTGAAAAGGAGAATCTGTGGGAGACACCTTATCTGGCTCATTCTCCCTTTCTTTCTGTCTGTCTCTGTCTCTGTCTCTGTTTCTGTCTCTCTGTTCTTATCTCTCTCCCTGCTCCTGTCTCTCTCTCTCTCTCTCTCTCTCTCTCTCTCTGCCTGTCTCTGTTTCTCTCTCCATCTCTGTCTGTCCCTTCTGTTTATCCAGAAAGCATTCTGTGGAAGTAGAAACCCTTTGATCACTTCTCTCTGAATGACTGCCCATTAATGAAATGTAATTCATATGTTGATTTAGAATATGTTAACCACTTGTGGAAAAAGTTGGACACACATTCTTGCCACTTGAAGTAAAGTCTGTCTCTTCTATACAAATAGCAGTGGCTTGTGGCTAGGGGTGGGGGTCATCTTCGTGACTTTAGGCAAATGGCTTAACTTCTCTGTGCTCAAGTTTGCTCCCCTTTACAATAAGGTGGTCACATTAGATGATTCCTCAGACCCACTGTAGCGTTAATGGACTTCAGCTTCTCTAAACCAAGAATGGAGCTGAAGCAGAGTGTATTTTGGGGGCAGCAGCTGAACTGTTGGGCTTTTCTTCTTTCATTCCTATTCCAGGTGAAGATAAAAGACTTAGCTCTCCATTGAGCTGACACAAATTCAGAATTCATTAGCGTTCTGGCTTTCTTTTAAGCTTTAGACAGGATTGTGAAAGGAAAAGGCTGCCCTCGATTCCTTTGCCTTATTAGTTCTCATACAGTGTGCTGCAGAAACTGCTAATTGTCGCTCCAAGTGCGGAGTGAGGGTCTGGTTTCTTTAAGGAAAAGTCACACTTTCCTGTTCCTGCCCCTCCTTGCTTACACAGAGGTCTGATAGAAGAGGAACCTAAAGTAAATTGAAATTAAAATTAATTAAATTTGTTGGTCTACCAGAGAAGATGTGGAGAGTGGGAGAGAGGTATAGGGTAACCATGTAAGCACGAGGCTGTGTACAAGCTACTCTTACGATAGAAACTGCTCTGCAGATGTTCTCCATACCTGGTTGCCTTTGCTTCCCGCTTCCCCCCCCCTCGCCCCCCAAGCACTGTCCTTTATTCACAAAGGGGAGGGCCCAGAGTGTGGGTGTGACTTCCAGAATGCTTACAGCAAACACCGCTGGGAGAGATGGAGGTACACACAGGAACATTTGTTTTGCTCAAGGGGCTCCCCAGCCCTAATTTCAGTGTACTGCAAGTGCTTTCCTTGCTAATCAGTAAAAAGGGATTGCCCTTCCTTTTAGTTTATAACTCAATGTATTTTATACTTAAGTGTGGTGAGAATGCACTCCTTGCAACTCACATCCAGGGACCTGTGCTTGTCTAGCAGCTGAGTGGAGCTTCAAGCTTAGAATGTGCATGTTGTTTTTATGTTGTAGCATTCCTTGCTGAGTATACTTGTCTGGCCACAGCTCTGTCACTCAGCCTCCTTCAAATCTTCAAAGAAGTTTGTAGTTGTCCAGCCTTTTCTTAGTAAAGCCCCAGGCTGGCCTTCCTGTAGGTGTTTGTTGTTAGCATTCTGGAAGTCATACCTGGCACTCCTGGCCCTCCCCTTTGTGAATAAAGGGCAGTGCTGGTGGAGAGGAAGTGGGAAGGCAGGAGTGTGGGTGGAATGCATCTCCTCTGGCTGTGTAGACGTTGTAGTTGGGAAGTAGGCTGTTTCAATAAGATGTGTCTGAGGGATCCCATTCTTGGCCTGTGCATCAGTTCATGTGAGCTGGATGTGAGCCACACACATTGTCACCCAAGACTATGTAACATTTAGTAATTGAAGAAATTCATGGAACATCAAATAGGGAGGTAGAATATCCACATTTGGTTTTTTGGCTCTATGAGTGAGAAATTTGGAAACTTTGCAACTTTCCTTACTACCTAGACTATGTCATTGTTTGGCTTTTTACTCTCTTCTCTCTTTTTCTCCCTTCCTTTTAGTCTTTAAAGATTTATGGGCATGAAGATTTGCCAGCTTATTTGCCTTGGGGTAAGCTTAGCACAAGAGGTAAAACCAAGCCATGTGTAATGCCCGAATGTGAACCCCATACCTTTAGGGAGTCACGCAGCTAGAAGGAAGTTTGAGGAAGTGAGAAATCTGCCAGTGCCTTATAAGAGCTTTCAGGGAAGAGAGCAAGAGTTTCATATATTTGAAGCAATTAAAGTAAGATTAAATAAAGCATGTATTTGAAAAGAAGATGCAAGGAAAAAGAAAAATCCATGTTGCTTAAGAATTTTATTTTATTTTATTTTTTTTGTCTTTTTGAGATAGGGTCTCGCTATGCAGTTCAGGCTGGCCTTGAGCTCACCTTTGTAGCCCAGGCTGGTTTTGAACTCGCACCGATCCTCCTACTTCAGCCTCCCCGAGTGCTAGGATTACAGGCATGCGCCACCACGCCTGGCTTAAGAATTTGAAGTCATAGCACCCCTCCTTTATGTCATGTGACACTTATCTTATTTTGGAGGTTAAATAGTAAAGCTAACTTGGTTCTAGTTTTTAACTCTTGCATGTAAGCAGAAATTTCTGTAAATATCCCAGATTACCAAAACTCTTTCCCACAGAAGCAATAAGAAGAACTTTCCAAATCAGAGTTGTGTTTGTCACCACAGAAAAACTAATAGCATTAGGATCTGACTAGAATCAGTTTTTCCTTTGAAAACTTCAGTGTTTTAATGGTTACATTTAACTGCTAATTTTTTTTTTGTGTGTGTGTATGTGTGATTGTCAAAACAAGCACAACAACAAGATAACTTTGCACTTCCTATTATAACTAAGAGCACTTCGACAGTCTGAAATGAGCTGTACCGATACAGAGGACAAGCTAATCACACAAGCTCCTATTGTCAGAGGAGAGAAGTGTCCAGTGGTACTCCACATAAGAAGGCTGGGGCTGGGTTCCCAACCTGAAAGGTGTGGGCTTTGTGGTTTCTCTGTACTTGGGATATTTCATGTGTTGGCAAGTGATGTTTTTTAGTCGACAATTAAGCTAGTTCTGACCATGGGGTTTGGGTAGTATGAGGCCCTCACCTCTACCTTCTTTTTTTCCACTGTCTCTTCTCCCCCTGTCCCTTTCATGACACTGGTCATTAGCTCCCCTCCCTGGAGCTCCCCTATGGGATCCACTTCTTGGCATTTTAATAACCTTTTCCTGGTGCCTTGTTATTGAGCTCATTTCTTATACTTATCATGAACTTTTTTGAGGACACTACATATGCCATATTTTTAGTGCTACTTTAATTGTTTGTGATAGCTCACACTCTACCTTGCTCCCAAGGTATTTACTAAACAGCTCATTTTACCCAAAGGAACTTGTAGTTGTTGTTCAGGCTTTAGCTTGGGTGTGAGTGTAGTGACTAACGTTTTGTGTGGGGCGATTAGCATAGTGGACAGAGGCTAAGAGCCCGGGTTCTGCTGGTGGACTACAGCTCAGCAAGCTGCCTCCTGGCTAGGGGACCTTGAAAGGCGGAAGCACCCCTGTGGCCTTGGTTTCTCTGTACAGTGTAGGTCATGCAGGCACCTGTATGTGTGGTCCCATTGCATGAGCTGGTCATTGCTGCCCCATTGCTATTGCTTCGGTTTATCTTGTCTGCGGATTCTGTGGCAGGAGAGGTAGCAGGTAGTGGTGTGTTGGTTAGAGAAACTGCAGCCATTTTTTTTTTAAAGAATCATTTTTTTAAAAATTTTTCTTGTTTCAGAACCTTTATTTGTTTATTCACTCATTTTTATGGCCGGCTCAGCCCGCCCCGAGGGCAGGGCTGGCGCAGCATGTGGTGCTGGGGATCGAACCCCGGACCCTGAAGCCGCCCAAGCTTTCCCAAGCACGTGCTTTAGACCACTGAGCCATCCCACCGGGCCCGACTGTAGCCATTTTGGGAGGCTGACGAAGTGAGGGAATCTTTGCCTGGAGCCAAGAGGTGACAACTGCCCTTCTTCCCCTCTTGGTGGTCCTCCAGGACCCGCATGACCTAGGCCCATTTCCGCATTACAGGAGACACTGCTGATGCCTCTTCCATTCAGGATTCTTCTTTAGCTGATGCTTTGTGAGCAGGCATCTCTCTGGTTAAGAGATTAGAGTTTTAATCCTAAATGATATTTCATGGCCTGAGATTTAAATTTATATATCACCATCCTGAATACTGTATTAGATTGCATTAAACAGATTGCAGATTAACATACAACTATAAAACAAATTGTCAACACGTTGTTGACAATTGTAAGTGCAAGTTCATACATTTAACTACGTTTGGGGACCATTGAAGTGTTTAAAGCCGCTTAACGGGTTGATATAAAATTAAGCATCATGTTCTATCTCCATTTGTGGGCCAGCCTGAGAGACAGTAAAGTCAGAACTGAGGTTTTTGAGGGAGGAAGTGAGCAAGAGAATTTGGAGGCAGCCTTGACTCCAGGGAGATCCTGGCAAGCTGGAGGCATGGGTAGGGCAGAGGATGTCATGACTTAGCTTGCTTCTTAGCAGCTACTTAAAGTGGCAGGGAGTTCACAGTGTTATTTAGGGCATCAAACAACCAGTACTGTTCCAATGATGGTGTGAAGCAGGAGAAGGCACAGTGTCCTCTAGCCATATGCTGGGCAAGGCAAGGGTGTGCAGGTCAGGATGTGACCTCTGCAGTGGTAAGGAAGTTCTTAGAGATGGTGACAGTGGAGCAGATCTTAGGGAGAGAATCAGAGAAGAGAATAAGAGGAAGCATACTGGGCATTTGGGTAGTGGCCCCCTGGGCAGTGGGTAGCTGTGAGTGGGCAGGTGGACAGGGCCAGGCCACAGGGAACCGTGGCAGCCAGGCATGTTCTGCTGCTGGAACTGGGAAGCAGGCAACCTGGGTGGCATGTACTAGGTCCCCAACTTTCTAGCTATGTGACCCTGCGCCATGTACTGAACTGCTTTATTTCTCAGTTTTCTCGTCTGTAACATGGGGCTAGTGAAAGCATATACTTCTCAGGATTGCTGTGGAGATGAAATGTGTGGCTGAATGGAGGAGGGGCCAGGGAGGGTGGCATCTGGCCAGGAGTAGGTATTGGAGCCTGATTCTAGAATGAGGGGTGCAGTAAGGGCAGAGGCCATGAAGGTACAGAGCAATGAGCCCTAGGCTAAAGTTGAGTTCTGATAACTGAGTAAGTATATGCTTTTTAAATTGCTTTTCCTTCCTACCCTTTGACTGGGCTTGCAAAACATCAAATGTGTGTACTCTACGTGTTCTCAGCAGAACATCCCGAGAGATGGGCATCAGAGCCTTAAGTGCAGACCCTGTCAAATGGCATTTGCTTTCATTTGGATGTTTTCGTATTCCAGAAATAGTTCCTGATTGATTTGGAGTCAATAAAAAAATAGAAAGAGAGAGAGAAAGAGAGAGAGAGAGAGAGAGAGAGAGAGAGAGAGAGAGAGAGAGAGAGAGAGAGAGGCAGGCTCTGGAGAGAGGCTGTAGGTTATACTTGCAGATAATGTGGATGACTAAGAAAAAATCCCAGTGCAATCCAGAGGGGTATTTGAGGGAACACAATGCACAAACACTCTTTGGCTCCATGCTGGGTGAATGAGACCTTGTTGGAGCTCTGGACTTGCTCATTGGAGTTCAAAGGAAATGTGGAAATATGGTGGGCAGGGCAGGCTATTAAAGAGCAGTGGTTTGAGGGGCATAAAAAAGATCATTGGAGGAGAATCTTGTAAGACCCGGGTGTTTAGGCTCGGAAAGAGAAAAGATAGGGGAGAATTAAATTATTATTTTCAAGTGTTGTGGGAGTTTTTAGAAATAGAGCTTTTTTTGTCAACGATTGTTGCGTGGAACCCAAATGCTGAGGAGAGGGTGGCTTTAGAGTCACCTTAGCCTAGGAAACACTGTGCTGTATCCCCTGGGATGATTGGCAGAACACACAGCATCTAAAAGGGGGCTGAGAGCCTCTGTAGGAAAGAACCACATTGCACTTTCGCTAGCCCAGTGTATTCTCAAACATTTTTATCTCTGGAAAATGTATTCTTCAACCATCTTTGGGAAATGGCTGATTCTGGAATTACTAAGGCCATTACTAACATAATGTTGTATTACGAGACTAAAACGTGTCAGAATTTGTGTGTGTGTGTGTGTGTGTGTGTGTGTATTACTCAGGGTTCTCTCCTTCCCTAGTGATGGTGACAGAGGGGTACAATGAGACATCTGTTCCCAAGGACACTTGTCTGCCTGAGTGTGGAGGCCACAGCTTGGGCTCCTTTCCAGTTCTGGAGCTTGTGACCAGAGTGTTATCAGCTCAGGTGTGGAGCCCAAGTTGTTGCCTGCCATGGGTAGAGAAGCTTGTGGAGCAGGACCTGGGAGCAGGGAGGAGATGTGGGAAGGTGGGGCTGGCTGGGGCCAAGTAGACCCTGGACTTGGGCGGCCCGGGGAGGTAGGCAAATGGCATCTTGCTGACACCAAGGGCACAGTTCCCCTTGTGACCAGCAAGACGGTCCAGTGGAAGTCAGCCCTTTGTGCCCCAAGAAAAGATCAATGACTAGAATCCAGGAGAGGCCCTAGACTTCCTGTTTTATGCGTTTTGCTTTAGACCCCACTTTCTTTCCTCCTTAGTTTTGCCTTCCCTCTGTCTCTCCTTTTTGCTCTGCATCTCTGTCCTTTTTCTTTGACTTCCCTCTTTCTACTTCCTTTGTAGGAGAAATGGACAACTTTTTGCTCTGTCACTGGCCTTTTATTTTCTTGCTCTTTGCTAAGTGAGATGGTATTGAGCCTCGAAGGATCTTTTTGCTTCCTTAGGTCACCTGTGACCTCCTCTTTCTCTTGGCCTCCATGGATGAATGCACGTGTCTGAGTGTCTGTGTCTACTTTTCCTCTTCTTCCTACACGCACACGCACACCCTCTTGAAGGGACAGGATGCACCTTTTGTGTTCCGTTGATTGTTAAATACTGCACACATCTGTAATTATATTACTCTTAAAATAAAACCTTCATCTACTCTTAACATCTTTTGATGTCCCTTCCCTGCTGACTCTATTTTTCTTGTTCCCACTTTACATTAATGTGAAGAGACAGTTGAGTAAATGCACAATGAACTTCAAAACCTAGTAATTGTTTTTCAGAAAGAATGAAACTTGCGAATTAGATATGGATTGTAAAAGAACACCGGGGCTGATTAGTGTCTGAGAGGGGTGCCCGCCGGACGGCTCTGACACCTGCCTGCCAGCGCTCTCCAGAAATGCCACCGCTGATGCCTCTGTTCTGCCCATCACGGCCAGGGGGGAGAATCGGTGGGTGGGAGTTAAAAGGCTCCACAGCGAACCACCTTGTCAGGCTCTCCAGTTCACGGGCTGCCTGACATAAAAGGCGGTGAGAAACAAAGATGAGTCGCATCCATTTTACAAGCAAACTCTAGTTATCTGTAAAAATAAAATAAAATAATAAGAGTCTTTCAAAAGCAAGGATGAGCAGCCATGGTTGGAATTCACCATGGTTTAAGAAGAATTTTTTTAAAAAAATGTTTAAGGTTGGTAAGATAATGAGTTCTCTGAGTCTTGGGGGGAGGAAGAGAATTCGCAAGCCAAGTTTCAAGCTGCTGAAAAATTGCTTTTAGGAAAGGAAAAAAAAAAAGAACCCTTTTCCATGCTAACCATCTGCTTGCATCTTGTTTACTGCTGAGAGTGCCCGTGTGTGCTTATTAATCATGCTTACACAAGTATCTTAATTACTCCCTATGTAGCTGCTCCATCTTGAACTCAGAAGTTGACCTTTCTCTTTTTATTTCTTTAAATCATTAATCATACACAATCAACGCCAGTGGGGCAGAGCCACGGAGAAGGCTATCCAGATTCTCACACCTCACGCCAGTCCCCAGCAGACAGCGAACGTCAGAGTGACTGCTTTGCCAGCAGCCAGGCAGATCTTAATTAATGGCTCTGCTGTGCTGAAACCCGTGCTGGGGAGGCTGCTGTGCCCCCCGCAATTCCCCACCCTTTCCCAGCTTGCTCAGCCACTGCCTGGACTGAGAGACCACAGAGACTGGGGTGAAAGGCAGCTAAAGGTTTCTGCTGGGGTCCTTCAGACTGGGCATCCAGAATCTAGAAGGTTCTCTCTCGGAGGCTGAGTGACCTTCTATAAGCAGATGCTGTTTTGTAGTCTGTACTGGACTTGGGGCTCCTGCACTTGGCCACACATGAGCCTGTATTGGGGACCCTGGTCAGAGGCAGAGCTCTGATGCAGGAGATCTGGCTGGGACCTGAGAATCTGCATCTTTAACAACTTATAGTGTAGCTTTGCTATTTGGGCAAAGGGCACACATGCTATCAAGATTGGCCTCTCCTGCAGAAGGAATAGTGAAGCTGAGAACTTTAAAAACCCTTTCAGTTGAACTTTGCAACAAGTTGCTTAAAACAGCCAAAAAAAAAAAAAAAAAAAAAAAAAAAAAAAAAAAAAAAAAAAAAAAAAAAAAAAAAAAAAAAAAAAAAAAAAAAAAAAAAAAAAAAAAAAAAAAAAAAAAAAAAAAAAAAAAAAAAAAAAAAAAAAAAAAAAAAAAAAAAAAAAAAAAAAAAAAAAAAAAAAAAAAAAAAAAAAAAAAAAAAAAAAAAAAAA
>PVJA010002721.1:0-34936 GCA_004027025.1 Myocastor coypus | reverse complement strand
CTCCAGGAAAAAGAAAATGAAGTGCACAAAACTATAATGATGATGGTGATGGTGATGATAATAATAACAATAAAAATAAAGAGGATGAAGCCAGAGGACTCATAAGAATGCTTTCACTTCTAATATACCAGAGAGATGACAGGCTACAAAAATAATTTTGTTCTTCCCAGCCCTGTTCTTCCAGCCTCTGGAGTAGAATGGGAAACCTAGAGGTAAGCAGCAGGGGAAGTAGCCAGATGTGGTGGTGCATGCCTGTGATCCCAGTTCTTAGGAGGCTGAGGCAGGAGGATCACAGCAAGTTCAAGGGCAGCCTCGGCTACATGGTGAGTTCAAAGCCAGCCTGAACTACACAGAAAGATCCTGTCTCAGCAGAAGATCCCCAAAGGAAGGAAACAGGGGAGACTGGATGTAGAGTGAGTTGCACCTGGGACTTAGCCAAATTAAAAAATGAATAAAAAAAACCCCGAGAGGATGTAGCTCAATACAAGGTCCTACGTGTGTGTGTGTGTGGGGTGGGGGAGTAGGCGGAGAAGGGTAAATGTTGATTGAGGAGCTTTTCTTTCGGCCAGATTGAATGTTCTGCCTTTGAAGGGAAGGGGTGTAGTTTCTCTGAGAAAACTACTAGTATTTTGTGCCCATCATCACTGATTTTGCTTTTTCAAGTGAAAGCTGCAAGGTGTAAAGTTGTATGGCAGTAGTAGCCCATTAGGGTTGTGGCTGGCAGTCCTGGCAGTGGTGGTGTGGGAATAGCAGACCTGAAGCACCGTCTCCGTTGGGCTTGGGGTCCGCATCCAGTCCCAGCTGAGTGAAGTGGGCGGATCCTGGGCTCAGGCTGTGGCTTTCATCATTGGGAACTCTTGGGACAGAAACACACTCCCAACCCTCGCTGTTTTCCATTTCCTCTGAATACTCAGGGTGGGAAGGGATTTTTTTTTTTTTTTTTTTTTTTTTAACAAAAACAAAGCCTCAAGTAAAAGCAACCAATCTGTATGAGTGAAAAAGCCACCTAATTAATTCAGATACAAACTTTGTCACTCCATATGCAATAAGAATACATGGTTAACCAGCTTTATTATTTACATTAAAAATTACTTGTTCATGAAGTTAAATCAATTACCCTGAATGAGGTGAAATAAGAAAATATTTCATCAATATAGTTTGTCCTTTCAACTGGCTGCCTTTTTGGAGTTTCTTGTTGATTGATGAAGTGACAATTTCTTCTTGTCTCTGGTGAGGATGTCCTGAAGCCTTCCTGCATAGTTTTGGTTTTGGGTATGCATGTGTTTTTGGCAGACTGGAGAATATCTTGGCCTACATAGATGATGGAGGGACATAACTCACTTTTTGTTTGGTACAGCAGTAATTATTGGGAACTTCTGCTCACGAGGTGCTGGTGAAGTGGAGTCAGTGCCTTGCATAACCATGGCCTCTTGCTAAACTCCTTGCTGACCACTCTGTTCATGCTTGGACCTTGCTGTGGATTTCAGGTCAGGCTGATTTGAATATGGAGAGCCTGGCTTGGCAAGGCCCGTGTTTATGCTTTTCTCTTTGAAGGCCAGGCCTCTGACACTCTCCAGGAAGCCAGGCTATTTTTAGGGGAAGGCTGAAGTGGCGTTTTCTGGGGGAAATCTGTGGCACTTTTCATAGAGAATTCTTAGGGCAGGGGTGGGCTGATGCCTAACTGGGACCCTGTGTCTATCTGCTTTGCCTTCTCCTGCCTGCAGCAGGTCAGGGCTGTCTTGGTCCCCTTAGTGGATCCTAGGTTGATGTGGTGAAAGGTTGCCTACTGGCTTCCCTATAAGAAACGAATAAAAATCCCCCATGTGGCAAAGAAGGATTCCTTGGTGACCAGCGTCTAATTGAGTTGGCTCAAGGTGGAAACTTGGGACATCCGTAGCCTGTCAAGTTCCCCAGTGGTTATAATGTTCCCTCAGGTTTGGGAACCACATTATGAGTCTCAGACCTGTTTGTCAGCTTGGTGCATTTCATGCTGTAGCTGCTGCAGGCCTCTAGCAGATCAGTTCAGGGCTGGGAAGACACAGGATGACCTAGGCAGGGCATCTCCTTTAAGATTCTCATGAATTGACAGAGCGGGGATCATTTAACAGACACGGCCTTCCTTATCCTTCTTGTCTGTCTCTTAGTTTATCTTTCCTGTGCTTTGTTCACATGATCCTCATGCAGCCCCATCGCTAACTTTCATTTGACCTTCCCCATAACATGGGGTTACGGGCCTCATAAAGGAGGGAGACTCTGTGAAGAAGGCTATTGGTGATACCTTGCATAGAGAAACAGTCAACATTTGCCATGGATTAGGAGATGTGGTTTTTCCCACCTGTCTCTTTTCCTGATCTCTTTTTATCAGGCTTCTTTTGTGGATCCAAGGGTCCCTAAAGTGTACTTTGGCAGGTGCTGTTCTAACCTCTGGGCCTTGGTCCAGCCTCCACTCTTGGTAATGGAGCTCTTTTTATGTTTGGTCTAGACTGCTGATGCATGTGTTCTGTCTCTGGCTGCCTGGCTCCCATGTGTCTCCTCTTTTCCCACCCATACTAGCTTTCTTACACTGGAATCCAAAACTCTGAGCCACCTCTCTAATACCAGCAATGACAAATGTCAAGTGACAGAAACCTGCCTGTTTCTTTCCTGGCCTAGTGAGGTGGTGGCACCAAGTCTCCATGCACAGTGGGGCGGATCCTTATATTAGATGATAAAGGAGTGGAATTCACTTCTGCAGGAATTTATATTGGGCATCAGCTACAGGCCCAGTGCTGGCCTTGGGGCTGGGGTACAGAATTGTTTGGTGTGCTGCTTTTGGCCAGAAGGCCTTATATTCTCACAGAATACAATGAACCTGCCCAGTGTCACACCTACTAAAAATCTATCTGAATATTTGAGAAATGTATATTCAACTATAAATTCTTAGCATGCCCACTGTATACTGGTTTTTTGAGGAGAAATGACACACCAGAACTATTAGAAGAGGAAGTAAGAAACTGGAGAGGCCAGACAGATGGAGCAGATCTTTGAGATTTGACTGTTATTTTATATTTCCAAGTATGGAAATGGAGACTTAGAGATGTTTAGTACCTTGCTCAGGATCACCTAGCCACTATTTATTGGACCTTAGATTTGAAGTTAGATCTGGCTATATTAAGAAATCCTCCATGGAAGAACTGATTTTTGCACTGGGGCTTCTTACAGGGGAAGGTTTTTATTTGACATCTAGGGGAATAGTTTTTCCACATCCAGGTGATGGTTCTAGAAGTTTCTCTTGTCAGTGGTGGACTTCTGCCCTGTTAGAATTTGAAAGACCTGTGAGACCTTGTTGAAAGACCCTGGAGGATGGGTGGTTTCAGTGGAAAGTGGGCCAGGTGAGGCTGGAGCTCTGTTGGTTGACCGAATACACCCCATGCCATGACTTTGATGCCATCGACTTGGCAGAAGATATTGTCCTCATTCATCAATGTATGCCACCCAAAATAGGTTGTTTCCTCAAATTGGAACCATCTCAAGGTTCTGTGGTTTGGAAAGAAGATCCTTTCACCTTCTTCATGAGAAATTGAAACAAATCTCAAATTTCTGCAAATGCATTAAAAATACATTTATGGTGGACTAGCCTGGAGCCAAATCTGATGTGGACTGATGAGAAAGTGTAATTTTTATTTATTCCACTTAGTGCTGCCTGGAGAAAACTGTGAGGGTTAGAAGTGGGTAGAAGAGAATCCTGGGCATCCTGACTGGTGCACCTTCCTCAGGGCTCTGTGGCCCCTGCCGTCTGAACTCTCTTCTAAATCTGTAAGTTGTTTGTCACAGATACGAATGCAGGCTATTGGTGCCTGAAGTGCAAATAAGCTGTGTTCTGTGTGACGCAGTTGTTTCTTGTCCAGTTTTGTTTCTAAGTTTATTTTAGCATTTTTGCTAGCTCATGTAGGTGTGTACTTTGAGTTCTCTGAACCATAACATCTCACTAGCATCCATGAATGAATAGATTCAGTGAAACCTTTGGTATGTGTTCATTTTATAAGAGAGCCAGGAGTTTATTTGAAAGAAACATCCTTTAGTAGCATAAATATTTCTTTTACTGGAGAAGTATTAATGCCTTCTAGAAATACTCACACATATACAATACATGCATAGTAAGCCACCTTTCTAAAACCTGGAAAAACCCCGGAATCATGGCATTGTATATGCTCACAAGGATTCTGAGACAAGGGACCTTTGGCTCACAGCAAATACCTTTTTTTTTTTTTTTTTTTTTTTTTTTGCAAATACCTTTTGTATTATAATTTTCTTCATGTCCCTCCACTGACAACCTACTAAATAGTTTGGGAAATGCAAAAATCTAATTGGAATGAACATATCTTTTCATTTTGAATTTTCAGGCCAAGTGAGAAATTGTAAACTCTAAGGAAGTGGACAGTTTGGTAAGAGTGAAATGTTAGGGTGGATCATTTCGTGATTAGTTAGTCCAACATGCTGACCAGCACATGAAGCATAAGCTGAACACGTATGCAGTCACCAGAGTCACATAGAAATACTGTACTCGGAGAATAGGTGTTGTCACTATTATTATTATTACTTTTTAAAAATTTATTTATTCATTTATTTATTTATTTATTTATTTATTTATTTATTTGGTACAGGGTCTTTCTATGAAGCTTGGACTCACAGTAACCCATAATCCTTCTGCCTCAGCTTCCCCAGCACCGGGATTACAGGTGTGTGCCAACACATGCCCTGGGTTCTGGGGCTGGCATGACATGTGGTACTATGAATCAAACCTGGGTCCTTGCACTTTCCAGGCAGGTGCTTAGATTGCTGAGCTATTACCCCAGCCCAATAAGGTGTTTTTAAAGCCAAATGGAGCCAGAATTATTTATTTTTTAAGCTTGCCCATCAGGATATTAAAATTATAAAATTCTTATATCTGTAGATTCCAAAACATATATTCATAGATCCCGGCCTGAAAACTGAGTACAGATTTAATCTATCAAAATAAGTACTGGTTTAAGCAATAGCAGTTGACTACAATAAATTGCCTCTTTTTCTTAGTTGTCATTGGGATAAAGAGGAAGAGAGGGGCCTCTTTTTATATCTGCGATATTTCTACTTAGGAGGCAATGAGTTTGCAGGTGTACATTTCTTTGTTAAAGGTGTATGCTGTAATAAAATCTAATTTTCATTACAAATACACATAATCTGATTATGTGTATTTCTGACAGAATATCATTTCTCTCTGTTCTCTCCTCTCCTTCTATGTTTGGTGGTATTGATCTTTTCCTAATGTCTTACAACCCTACTAAAAATAAATGTTTAAAAATGACAGACTGAACTGCAAATCCCTAGTTGGAAGAAGCCATAAGTGTGATCTGGTTCAAACTTAGGTATTTACGTACTTACTTTCTCTTTATTTTTTAATTTTTTAAAATTTATTATTATTTTTCTTCTTGTTTCAGAACTTTTGTTTATTTATTTTAATGGCTGGCTCAGCCTGCCCTGAGGGCAGAGCTGGTGCAGCATGTGGTGCCGGGGATTGAACCGTGGTCCCTGTAGCTGCCTAAGCTTTCCTAAGCAGGCGCTTTAGACCACTGAGCCATCCTGTACGTACTTACTTTCATAGAAGATGAAACTTATTACTTGTATTTATAATTTTCATGCTGTGCTGTTTATTCCTTAACATAGATTTTTGCCCTTAATGCCAGCCAACTATAAGATGATCGCTGTGAATTTGAAAGAAAACCCATCCTTCGTGCTTAAAAAACACACCACTACCAATGGTGTCTGTTTCCTCCACGGCCTGTGTTAATTCCAGAATCAGAATCAAAGATGCAACATCTGTGAGGTCCCTCCCAGAGCCCTGTGATCAGCTGGTGCTGGGAAGCCATCATTCCAGGGGCTTCTTGGAAGCCCACTCCTGCTCACAGCCCCTTGGTCTGCGTTGGCCCACCTGGGTCCTAGATCACTGACCTTGCATTTGCTACTGTGCTGCCTGGCTGGGGAGCCAGTGCTTTGCTTTGTTTCTGTGCAAAGCTCCATTCTCTTCAGAGAGACTGGGGACTTCCTGGAGGTGGGTGAAGCCTGTGCCTTCAGCTTTCTGTGAGTCCTGGGGAGAGGGGACAGACTGGTGAGGAGATGCCTCGATTTCAGGTGTGCCCCAGTGCAAACGTTCCTAACCAGTAATCAGGACCTGGTAAGACTGCAGGTGCAGGACACATGCACAGGTGCTCTGTGTCTGTTGGTCTGCACTGAACTGCAGGCAGTCAGGGGAGTCAGGGTGTTGACTGCTTGTGCCAGTGGCTTACTCAGGTTGAGTATCCTTTACTCCAAATGCTCTGGACTAGGGGTGCTTCAGATTTCAGAATTTTTTTTTGATTTTAGAATATTTGCATACATTTTGCTAGTTGAGATCCCTAATCTGAAAATCCCAAATTCTCATGTCCCAAACTGTATGTGCTTAGAAAGTTCTGGGTCTTGAATTTTCAGATAACCTGTAGCACTGCTCTTAGGTTTTATCTTTTTAATGTAATACTCTGAAGACAAGGCTTTAAAGTTTGTCTAGTCTTTTTTTTTCCACCTTTTACAGACATATCCAATCACCCAGACTAGTGTCTCACATAGAGTAGGTGCTCAAATAAAAAGTACAAAAATAAAAAGTGTATTTATTTATTTACTTATTTATTTATTTTTGCAAAACTGGGGCTCAAACTCAGGACCTTGCACTTGCCAGGCAGGCATTTGTGCCCCTGAGCTATCTCCTTGGCCTGAAATTTTTAAAAAATTAATTAATCGATTAATTAACTAATTAATTGGTACAGGGTCTCACTGTGCAGCTCACACTTGTAGTAATCCTCCTGTCTCAGCCTCCCCAGTGCTGGGGTTATAGGCATGGGACATCATGCCTGGTTTCAATGGCTGGCATGGTATAGGGCTGGCATGGAATGCAGCAGCAGGGATCAAACCTGGGTCGTTGCACTTGCCAGGCAGACAGTTAGACTGTCCAGCTACCTCCTCAGTCTCCTCAAAGTATAGAATTTTAATAAATTAGTTCCTGCCAAGAACAGGTGCGAGTTGTGACTTTCCATAGATACCAGAAGACCTCGCCTCACTGATGTGAGTACATGCTGAACAAGTTGCCCAAGTAGCTTACTTGCCTGCTGGACATTGTCACGGTGTTTATCCAAGGCCCAGGATGTCTGCAAGAGGAAGGGCAGCAGCAACGCAGAGGGGCCTGCTAGGAAGCTCCAAGCATTAGACATTGTACATTTGTGTCAAAGGTGCATAAGACTCACTTTGTTGGATTTACAAATGAATCCAGAACAGAATTCATTCATGAGTCAGGGACTTACTGGTCTAAATGTCATTTAAATTAAATATGACCTTTACGTAGTGAGCTAGCCATACTTAGCGAAGCATTTTCCTTCAAGTTTGTTAAGTAGTCTGGCATAGAGTTTGTGATATGCAGAATGTGGGAGCTCCTGAGAATAAAGTGATTAGAAATAGCATTGTTTCGTTATTAAACAAATATGTGTAAAGCATCCACTATATGCTGGCCACCCTGTTCCCTGTCCTCATGCAACAGACTCAGTAGATTCCTTCTTTCTCATTGTATGGTTGGGGCATCGCATGATTGGATAAATGTCTCTTAAGGCACATAAGCACTTAAGTAACGTATAGCTTGTTTTGATGTGGCATGTTGGCATCTTCGAGCATTCACTCCTCTGTCTGTCTTAGCCCTATGTCATCTACTATGTGCCAGGCCCTTTCCTCTACACACCAGTGGCATTCCTATTTCCAGGGACAGAGATTTGCCCTGTGGTAGTGGGGCTCTGTGCTATCAGAGGGATGGAACCATGTCGATCCACAAAGTGGGTTGTTTCCTCCTGTGATGTTCTTTGGCAGAAGTGGTTAAGGGTATTCGATTGTGAGGGTCTTCTTGATGGAGCTTGGCCTGGCCCTTTCCCCTGAGCTGATTATAGGCTAGGGTTCTGGGAAGTCTGGAACCATCATGCCCCACCTCCAGGGTCTGTGTGTGCACACCAAGTCTTGCTTTCTGTTATGCCTATTACGGAAAGCCAAATTATTTTGTGGATTATCGCAATCATTGATCTGCCCTTGACAGAACATTCGAGTTTTGCAGTAAATCTGCAGGCTGATAGTGTTAGCAGGGTGTCAGCTTTTGTCATTTGTACGCTTCCCTCACTCAACAGCAGTCTGATCAGAGTCCTGCATAACAAAAGCATCTCTATCTCTTAAACTTGACTTTAACCTTCAAACACTAATAATTCATTATTTGATGCCATGCTTCAGTACTTTTTGGTGACAATTTGTCATTTTTAATGTTGGTAACTTGATTTTTGAAATATAAAGATGTATAAATAGAAGAAAAAGAAAATGATGGCTAAGTACTTTTATGGGTAGCAGTCCAAATAGTGTTCCTGATGCAATTCATCCAACATTTATCTGCATAAATTATGGTAGTTAAAAAAGGGGAGCAGATGAGAGGTACACTTAAGGACCTTTTTTATAGCAACATAAAATAGAGCAAAAATTACATTCATTACTTTTTAAAATATTGCTGCTCTATTATGGTTTTCATTCATCGGAGGCAAGTGCCTTGTTAGCTAACGAAATATTGTTCGATATTAAGTAGATTTGTTATGAGAGTAGAAACAATATTTGCCTCTTTATAAAACCTAATCAGTAATGTCTCTACTTTGTCATTGGCTACTTACTCCTGCATTATGAATAAAAATGACCTTTAGGAAGGCAGATGAAATCTCCTTCATGAGAAAAGGTGAGTAACTGCACTTGTGTTTACTTTTGAAGCTCTAAAGTGACTTTGAAATATGCAGGATCTCTTTTTGTAGAAGCTAGAGAAAGACAAAGGAAAGATACCTCAGGACCCTTTTCTGGCTCCTTCCCAAAGAGTGTATATATATATATATATATATATATATATATATATATATATTTAAGTAAGCAGGCAAACATGATGAGCTTTGTTCCTCCTTCACTTGTGTGTGAATGTTCCTTCTAGACCCTGTAGGGAAATCATGAGGCATGGAAACAAAGCCAGGGTCTGTGGTGGATGGACAGAAGGGACAATACTTGCTAGGCCTGGAGCTCTCTCCAGGCTGGCTCTGCATTCTTTGAGGGAGGCCTCCCTTCCTTTTGGTGCTGGTTTCTCCAGCTTGGTACACCTTGAGAACCTGGTTGGTTCTCTCTCCTTGTCTTAACGGAGGCTTGATTTCATTCATGAGGAGTAAGAGCAATGTAAGCAAGAAGAGGGAGGGAAGAGATAGGGTTCGAACCAAGAGCTTTCTAGGAGCAGAATGTGTGGCTGGCCTCGTGAGGAGGTGCAGGGCAGATTCAGCAGACCAGGTAGCAACTCACCACTTTCCCTGGAGGGACCTCTCTGAATCAGGAACCCAGTGCCCTTATGCCTCTACACTCCATGTCCCTCCACCTCTTCATATATGTGCTCCCCCCACCCCCCAGTCCAACCTCACGTGACCTCTCCTGTGCTACAGAGACTCCCTGGATTTGGAACATTCTTCACAGCACACAGGGGGACAAATCTCACAGGTATAGCTTGGCCAGAGCCAAGGCTCTCATTCTGGGTCCAGAGTGATGGCAAAGGGGGAGATAGAGTTTTGTAGCATTTCTAGATCTGAGACTTTGAGAATAAATTCTCCAAGAAGGAAGCAAGACACTACTATAAACCTGCACTCATTATACAAAAAGTTTTAAAATGTGATTTTATTATGGTGCTCTTCAAGCATAGGAGAGAGAGAGAATTGTATAACAAAAGTTAACATTCTTAGAACCTGGCCTGTGGATCTTTGGACTTTCCTGCTGCCTCCTGCTTGGAAAGACAGTGTCCAGTGGTCAGTGTCCAGTGTCCCAGGAGCCTTAGTCATGACCCTGGATGGTTCCAAGGGACTTTAGGGTAAAATCACTCAGGCACACAATGTCACTCAGACCGCCTGTCCATCCAATGTGGAGATGAAGTGGAAATCTGAAAATCACTTGGTCTCACTGGGGAGTGGCTGGTACAGTATAAGAAGAGGAAGGCCACACTGTCACCTGAATTAATACCTTCCTTGTTCAGATAAGAGAACAGACATATGCTTAGTTCTGCATGTCTGGACTGTTGTTAGTCAATAAATCTGAACTATTGAAAGGTTAGGGCTTTGTGCCGTGCTCAGGCAGAGCTGAGTCTGTGCTGAGACCGAGTGTGACCTCGGCCTTGCTCTCTGGTGGTTGGAAGTCTTGGGGCAACACATGGAAATAAACACCTGTGTTCACCGAGGACCCTCTGACTCTCAGTTCTGTGTGCAAGAATGATAAATGGCTGAGCAGAAATGTGAAGCCTTCTCTCAAAAGGGTAACAAATTGGGTGTAGCATATTTTTTTTCTCCATATTGTGACCTCTGTGTCTAGGAATGCGCCTAGGGGCTGGGACCTCAATGGGACAGATAGTCAATATTCTTTATTTTCATTTTCCACCCTTTATACAACCTTCTTTGCAACCTATCTTTCATTCCTCAAGCGTTCTGACTTCCTGTTTGTATATTTTCCCATTTATTCCTTTCCCTCCTTTCCCACTGTGTTGCCTGATACATAATAGGAATGCAGGAAGTGTTGGAAGTGACAAATGAAAGGACAGCATACACAGAAGAAGATGGAAAGACTCAAGATTAAGAAAACAAGAAACCATTTTAACCTCTCACTGGCTTGTTTTCCAACCTGTGGTCTTCGAGAACATTTATAAGTACTGTTTTAAAGCTGGCACCAGTTTTTCCTTGGATGAGTATTGAAAAATATTCCTGCTTCTATGTGTGTATGTGTGTGTGTGTGCATGCACGTGTGCATGAGTGTGTTTGTGTCCAACTAGTAATATAAGTTTTAAAGAAGATATTTTACCAAGCCATTTATTTCATTTGATTAAGCCATTAGAAGAGATTAGAGGTGTCTTTAGTTGTTAGGAGATAAGTTGAACAGGGAACAGATTTTAGAAACATCTGGGCAACATACATAACACCTTTCTCCTCCCTTATCTTTAACTGCAGCTGTTTGTATTTTTTTTTTTTTATAACAGATAAGAGTGATAAGGTGGAAACAGCATGTTTGAAACCTCTAGCTTCTTATATCTCCTGCAGGTTCGTTCTTGTGGCTTCCTTCAGATATAGAAATATACAGAGAATCCAGGTTCATTTTTCTTTTTTCTTTTTCTTTTTTTTTTTCCTCAGAGCATATTATCTCTATCTAAATAAGTGTCATCGCCCAGTGATTGAACGTTACGGTTTGAACCTTCTGTCTTGACTAAAGCTATCCTTAAAGAGACCCCTAGGTTCAGATAATTGTTCCTTCCTGTTCACTTCGAAGTGCACACCGTGTTGGGGTTACCACTGGAACGAGGCCACTTTCATGATAAGTGGGGAGAGTCTTGCGAGTCAGGATTTGCTTGACTTCTTGCTTTTCCTTTTAACTCAGCAGAGCAGCTCCAGTGTGGGATGTGGGGAGGTGTGAAACCTCTAGTGAAGATGCGAGTGCAGATGTCCAGCTTCTGCATGGGGCCATTGGAGCTGGGGGAGGGTGGGAAGTACTGTCATAGCTGAGCCTGACATCTGATATACATGGGTCACATCATGCTTTCTTACCAGAGGTAAAAAGGAGGATGACTTCAGTGACATGCTCTTTCATTTTTAAAAGAAAGACAAGGAAGTCTGGCAATAGCCTTTTTCTGTTCATGCGATTGGAAAGAGTAAAACAATGTTGGGGTAGGTGCCAGCGTGAGTAAGGTTCACTGTTTCCAATTCCGGTGGAAAATGCTGATGGGGTCGTGTGTTCTTCTGTGAAGTTCGATAGAGTGGCATTCAGAAGGAGCTATGAAATTCATAGAAAGTTGATGGCTTCTGGGTATGCCTGACACAAGTGAGTGCCACACATTTCCTTTAGTTCCAGCTTAGACTTGGTGCTAGCAGAGACAATCTGAGCAGGTTCTCAATGGTACCTTTACTAATTACTCTTCTAGGTTGTGAATCTCACTCTTATTTCCCCCATAACTAGAGCCCTCATAATGATACATTTTTATAGTGTAATCTAGCATATAATTGTAATTGTCAGGTATGTGTATTTTTGTGTTTGGCCTTATTACAACAATGTATCTTGATATTTCCTGTTGCATTTCAATTGCACCCATACCATTCTATTGAAAAATGATGGTCACAACCTACTAGACAGATTTGGTAGTTTGAAAAACCACCATACGGGTTCATTTTTATAGTCTTGCTCTAGATGTCAGTTTCTCTGTGGGGCAAGCAGATCTGCTTTGCTTTGTGAGAGACTCCTTGGGATGAGGGGTTATGTCCTCAGAGCCTGTTTGAACTCTGATCTGATGTGTGAGGCTCAGTGTTTCTTCTGCCCCCTGTAGCTTAGCACATTGATTCTCAGTGTGTGGCCTGTCCACAGTAGCTCTCCAGGGTCTCCGTACTGGATTGCAGAGTGAGAAAAAAATGGAAGGTTTTTAAAATGTTCCCAGTATTCAATGGTAGGGAATCTTCGACCATGCTCATTGGTGTTTAATGGTGTGGAAGGGTTTAGTGGGTGTCTTTTGCTTTCAGGAGGGGTGGGGAGAGGGCTGAAACATTGGAGCACTCTTTTCCTTTCTAAGACCAGGACCTCAGCTTTCCTGCTTTGCCTCCATGCTCATCTGTGTTCTGGCTCCTTGGGCTATGCCCATACACCCCTCTCAGCACTTGGCTTGGGAAGAGGCTCTCTTCTCAGACAGTGAGTGACTTAGCCTTTTGCACATTCCTCCTCTTCCATGGCCAGAGCTTCATCCATGGCTAAACAGACGTGGGGTAGGATGTTGTAGAGCAGATCTCTTCTCCTAAATGACATTTGGATGAAATGACCCCTATGACTTTTTCCCCCCAGTTTTGGTAATTTTTGACATTGTCTTCCTCTCTAGTCACATCTGAAAGTATAGTTCCCAGAGGACTAGCTTTTAGCTGTGCACTGTGTCTCTCTGTTTGCACTTGGGTGGCTCCCATCAGCCCCTTGTCACTTCCCATTTCAGAGGCAGTATTTCTTCTGGAACTGCTCACAGGTTTCCTATTTCTTCCTAAGGGGCATCTTCTGCCCAAGGCTCACCATGACATTTGCTGTGAATGGCCATACCTCTGCTGGCCTTGGTGACCCATGCTAGCTTCTTTCCCAGTTTCTTTTGAATGACACTTCCTTTAGGTTAATGCTTCAAAAGAATGATTTTTTAAAATGATTCTGTAGTTATCATTTTACAACCAAAGAGTGGCTTCAAAAACAGATGAACATATCTCCAAGCATGTGGTGGCAGTGTGACTACTGACATTCAAACCTGTCACCTTTGCTCCCACCTTGCTTCTCAGTGGTCATCTGTTGTTATTCCAGAAAGTCAAAGTTAGGTGAACCTTCCAATATTTGTGCTCTTGTTGGTAACACCAGCTCTACCATTATTAATATTTGAATATTTATTGCATTGGAGCTACTAATAAAAATTCCATGCCATATTAACTTTTAATTTTCTCAGATTTATGAGGAGCCTCAAAAAGCGTATGGTGTCTCTGGAATGCATTGGAGAAAAGAAGTTGGCTTGTCACAGAATTTATTTATTTTCATGGGAATTGTGCCAGTATCCTCTGCTACATGGAGTTTGATTTGTTGCAGAACATTTCTTTCCTCCCCAAACTGTGTATATTTGTTAATGACTTAATTTATAGACCAAGAAGAGGCTGAGATATTGTTGCTTTGGAGATGTCCTATGGGAGTGACACCTGCCAGCTGTCAGGATGCCCAGCTGGCTTTATTTTCTGAAGCTGAAAGTGTTTTGAGAATTTTCCACAATTTTTTTTTCATGTAACTGCAGCTATCCCAGGTCACAAGGCATCCATAGAGATGAGTTAGTATTAAAAATCAGGCTCCTTCATTTTTAATGGTTGGGCTTTTCCCCATCATTTCTTTTAAAAAGTCAGCCTTCACAGAATCCCCAAGGTGTGCTGTCCTTCGCGTGGAGTAGACATGGGATCTGAGGACAGCAATGCCATCTTCTTTCTGTGAATGCAAAAAACCAGAACAAAACAGAAAAATCCCACTCGAGCCTTCTTGGGAAACTCCACATTCACACTAATTGTTCCTATATGTTATATTTGATTTTCTGCTTCTCTCATATTGGAGAGGAAGCAGAAATATTGGAGGAAGAGGTGTCACTTAATGATTAACAGGGTGGATTTTGGTGTAGAGTCTTACATTGAGGTTCACAACCTACTACATTAAATCCTTCTTCTAAACCAAAATTTGGACCATCCATCTCTGCTCCTAAGAAGTCATTATGTTAGTAATATTCAGTTTACATGTAATTAAGGTGGTCAGATAAAAATGTGAAGGGAGCACAAGGTTACTTTTGCCTCTCATAATTATGTAGGTTTAATTTGATGATAAAAATTCAGGGTCATGTCACTGGAGATTTATGTTACAAAATATAGTTTTTGTGTCTTAAAGCTAAACTATCATAAATGAGATACATTTAGAAATGGAAGAGTTGGGGCTGGGGAGATAACTCCATGGCACAAGTATCTGCCTAGCAAATGCAAGGTCCTGAGTTCAAACCCTGGTCCCACAAAAAATAAAATAAACGAAAAGCAATGGAAGAGTTACACACATGTGCACATATGCATGCATCTGTGTATCTGTGCATTCAAAGGACCATGTGTGTGTACAGATCACACTCACATGCACATACACACATGCATATTTGCACACATATAAATGTGAATATACCCACATACCATAATTTATTATCCAAAATAGCACACTTCATTAATAATTATGCCAACATAACAGATATTAACTAGTACTATCCTAGCTGAAATGGGATGTCACCTACTTATATTTTATTTTACCTTTTTTTTTTGTCTTTTTGAGACAGGGTCTCGCTATGCAGTTCAGGCTGGCCTTGAACTCACTTTTGTAGCCCGGGCTGGTCTCGAACTTGCACCAATCCTCTTGCCTCAACCTCCCGAATGCTGGGATTACAGGCATGCGCCATATTTTATCTCTTAATATAAGACAAGAATATCTCAGGAAGATTCCTTAACCTTTTTTTCTCTTTTTTATGTATTTAGTGCAGGGTTGACACAGATTGGACTCATAGTGATCTCATTTTCAGCCTCCCAAGCTCTGGGACTACAGGAGCATGCCACCACATCCTATCTCAGTTGCTGCCTCAGTGTGTCCCAGGGGCAGGGCCCCACAACACACCAGGGATTGAACGTGGTCCCTGTGCTTACCTAAGCAGGTGCTTTAGTCCACTGGGATATCTGGCCCTTTAGCTTTTTTTCTGGGAATTTTACATATTTCTTCCTACATCATCACAGTGGGGAAGTCACCAATTGGTGGTGACTTCTCCCTAAGTAGACATAGTTGCCTTCTGCTGGGATGCTGAGGCTAATGGCGATGAGCCCATAGAATTGGTGAGGTGGTTAGCAGCTTCTCTTCTATTGGTTTTCTCTGTTGCTTGCACCTTTTATGGAGGTAATTTGATTTTTTTTTTTTTTTTTTTTTTTTTTTTTTTTTTTTTTTTTTTTTTTTTTTTTTTTTTTTTTTTTTTTTTATTAATAGAAGTAGTAGACAAGTTTGGTTACTGGGTACTGCATGGACATGCGGTTTCCTCTTCTCCGTTTACTTTGTCTTGTTAAAGTCATCAAAATGTTGACAGCTCCATAACTCTTTCAAAAGCATTCATAACCTGACAGATATTACAGATATTTGTCATTTTACTTCCAGTAAGTGACAGCTGAAATTAGCTTTTTGCAGTATTGGAGGATAACGCGGGTATAGTGAGTCCAGTCAGATTTGTCTCGCGTTTCTTGAGAGTACACAGGAGATCTCCAGTGTTGTTAAGAACCAAGGATTGGAAGGATGTGGGGAGAGGGTCTGATAGCTATTTGCTTTTGGGTTCACTGGCAATGAGATAGGTGGGGCAGTGGCATCTCAAGAGGGCTGGTGAGTCTCACTGGTGGCCACATCACTAAATCACCTCCTGTCTCTGTCATGCCAGCCTCAAGTAGAGTCTCTGACTGAAAAAGTTGGAGGTTCAGTCCTCCAGAAACAAACTACTATGTTTCTAGAAAGAAGGAAATGTTTGAATGCTCTTTCTTACTTTAAACCTAAAGCTTCCACTTTGTGATTTCTACACACTGGATCGGATCCTCCACTCCTGTGGCTTAAGTCCTCACTTTTTCCTTTCTTGCATTGGTACTAAAATAATGATTAGCACATATTACCCATGGTGGTAGGCATTAGGATAAGCCCTTCATGCTGTATCTCATTTTGCTCATGCAGCCTCAGAGGGCTCACAATTATGATGCCTGACTTGAAGGAATGTCAACCTCACAGAGGCTGACATAACTTGTGAAAAAATGATTCACACAGTGAAACTAAAACAATGTTTTATGACTTCATGTAAGTCACACAGGCTCTCTAGGCCGTCTATGTCTCAGGGTATTTGTGAGGATTTGGTAAGACAGTGACATGTGTGGTGTTTTGTGTGAAATGATGAACACGTGTAGCATTCTGTTATTAACAGATTGTCATAAGCAGCATCAAGATCGCATACTGCCATTCTGATGATGTCCTCTAGGTCACTAGTTCTGCTTTTTAAAATTCTCATATCCTGTCACCACTTCACTCTCACTAATTTAAAGTTTATCTTTTTTTTTTTTTTTTTAAAGCTCAGGAGACGTCTCACTTGTACTATGGATTCTGTTTAGATTTTCTTAGTCCACAATAATGTCCCTGTCCTTGGTGTGCTGTAGCTGTTTCTGTACTTTGCGTATTTTTAGTTGTAAGCTGCAGGAAAAGCAAACCAAACAAAACCCTCACACTATCACAAAGAGAAAAGGGTCCATATTGGCTTTCATGGCCTCAACAGCTTTGAATAGAATGTGTACCTGAGTCGCAGTGTGTCTCACGAGGTCTATGTCCATCTTTCTGATTCTCAGCAACTCTTCCTTAGTGAAGAGTCCCCTGCTTGGAGGGCTTTCTCCCATTGCACATGTCTGCCCACAGTTGTGAAGGTTATGTGTGTCCTGGTTGAAGTGTAGCAAGAGTACAGAAGTTCAGCTCCTGAAGGGCTGAGGAAGAGTCCCTGGATTGAGTCTCAGTGGCCTGGTGGGTCTAAGTGGGCTCATATGCTATCCTTGAACTGGTTACTGTGACCAATTGCAGAGAACTCTAATGATAGGATTTATCAAATTGGGCTCCCTTGTGAGACAGTTCAGTGAAGTGAATTGAACATGAACTAAGTCTCGGGAACTAGTGGGCAGTGTTATGAAGAGGGAAGGGAAGGGCTGATGAAAAGGAGGGGCCAACAACTGTCTGGAAAATGTTTATATTGCTTACTTTGTATGTATTACTAGCTATCTATTTATGTGTGATAACAGACTGAAAGTTCCTTGAGCATGGGAATCTCGCAATGTTCTTTTGCTTTTTAAATGTATTTCTCTTCCTATCTACTCTACCACATCGCAAACCTCCTTAAGTGTCATATATACTTACTAACAATGTTGAATGACTTTTTCTTTGCTAGATAATAATGTTACCTAGAATGAAATAGGCAATAAAAGAAAATCTTCAGTAATTCCATATACTACCACGAGCAAGAAAAGTAAGTAGGACGGGAAGATAATAAACTTAATGTTTAAAATAAATCTTTACCATGGACTGCCTTTCTCCTTATTTGGGTGGATTTAATCACACATTTGGATATGTTCTGCAGGCTTTGTCTAATCTGCTGGTGCACACTGAAGAAACACTTCATGAAGAGAAAGTTCCTGTCTTTTTAGCATGTTAACCATGTTTTCAATGAAATGGGAACTTTGATATCACTATAGATTTATCATAGGTGGCGCTGCATGAAAGAAAGCTTTATTAACCTTTTGTTGATTTGAAGTCATACTCAAGAGCCCAATTAATGTGTAAGTATTGATTTGGATCATACTCATCAAGATCAACTTATTTTGTGTTAATTTCCTTCAACCCAGAAAGAGCTGAAACCAACACAGAGGAGTTGAGACAGAATGATTGATTTGACTAGGAAAGCCATGTTTTCTACCATAATCTCATTTTAATGCTTCAGTAGTTCAGTTGTGCCAAATTGCTTTTGATGAGGCATTTGGGTTCTGGTTTGAATTCTGCATAGGTCCTGAATTGGTCAGCTCTTTCCACAAAGATACTACCTAAGAACCATCACATTTATTTTCCTACTCAGGACCTGCAAGTTGACTCTGGTTTGGCTGATCTAGGCTGGCTGCCTCTTCTCCAGGGTATGGGGCACAGCCGGCCCTGACTTTGAGCTTCTGTGGGCTTTTGGCTTGCTCCGTTTGTTTTTGGGGTCCAGGTGAAGGGATGAAAGCTACCTGGAACATGTTTTCATTGTAACTCAGTGAATATGAATGCCAAGATGGTAGCACAAGCTTACTCAGGGTCTCTTTCAGTTCACATCGTGCTCCTCAATTTCATTGACTTGGGCAAGTCTCTGCCCACAGTGGCCATTGCTGAACAATAATCCAAATTGTCATGGGCTTCCTGGCCATGTTACTGTTAGGCAGAAAGTTTAGGTGAGCAGATATCTTGACCTAAATGGGGAGAGGAGGCTTCTGAATTTCACAAAGGCTTAAATTTGTAGAAGCAAGCACCACTCTAAGCTGTGAATACTTGAGGGCAAAGTTAACATCCTGTTTTCTCTTGTATCCCAAAGAACCCAGCACATATTAGACCATAAGTGTATATTGAGTGAATGAATGAATGGATGAGTAATTTATGAATAAATAATGACTGGTAATCATCTTTCCTTTGTAGAACAGTTAAATAAAACCAGAAATACAATGTAGAAGTTAAAGTGGAGGTGGGGTAGGGAATCTGTGAAGGAGTTAAAGTAAAACTTGAAGCGGGTGTGTGAGTGCATGTGTACTGGTATGGCACAAAATATGTGTACACATATGTGTATAATAGATGCTATATGTTATGTGGTATACATATATATATGTGTACATTTGTGTCTCGGTACTATATATTATAAAATATATATGTGATCATATATGTATGTACGTTGGTGTGTTTATAGGTACTATGTAGTGACCATGTTATATATACACATACATGTATAGTATATATTTAGAGATACTATATATTCTAGTATATATACATATTGAAACATGTATGTAACTGTGTGTATAAATATGCAGATATTCTGTGTCATTAATACTATTTTATTGATCTGCTAACCCCATCAAGAAGGACATTAAGCTGGGCGTGGTGGCACACGCCTGTAATCCCAGCATTCGGGAGGCTGAGGCAGGAGGATCGGTGCGAGTTCGAGACCAGCCTGGGCTACGGAAGTGAGCTCAAGGCCAGCCTGAACTGCATAGCGAGACCCTGTCTCAAAAAGACAAAAAAAAAAAAGAAGGACATTAAATGAATCTAGGATATCCAAGGGCCCTAGAAAAGTCAGAAGCAGGCTTCAGGTTTCGGTGGTTGAGCCATGACTCCAATGTGTCTTCTCGGGACTGCTTCTTGGGAGGAGGAGGGAAATTTTTATTTGTGCCTTCACCAGAGCCTTCCACCTACCTTGAGCCTGACTGTTGGATTCAGTGTGGCATCAATTCCCCTGAGACTGGTGTGTAAAAAGTGGACACATGGAATTTAAGAAAAAAATGGAGCAAATGGCTGCAGATAGGGGGTTGCTTTCCCTTTCCATTTGAAATTAATGCTCACTGTATAAAAAACATAAAGCATATCCATCCCCAGGGACTTGCCTGACATTTTAAAACTTTCATCTGCTTTAATTCATGGCGCTTGAGGTGGGGATTTACACATCGCCGAGCTCCAGTGGCTAGTTGGCGACGGTGTGCATTTTCTCTCCTGTCGCGCAGGGCTCAGCTTTCCACAGGCCCAAACAAATTATGTCGCTTGTTTAGCTCCCTCTAAAAACAATAATGGGGCTATTCAGATTTTATCTGTAATTTTACTTTGTTGTTGAGCAATATTAATAATGCTGTTGTAAACCGGGCCAAGGCCTCACTAGCCAACCTTCCTGGGCTTTCAGGAGAGGATAAATGGCTGCTTGTGGAGCACAAAGGGAAACATGTAGATCGTTTCTGTAAGTTAGACGTGCTTGCCTGGATGGGAGCCCTGTTAATATCACATCTCGAAGATTTGGCAAGGGCTTTAAGAGTCCTGTATTTCAAGTTGGTTTTTATAGAAACTTGCTGCAGAACTGGGCAGGATTAATCATGGCTGAGATATATCACACTTAGTGCAGCACTAAATTCTAGCAATGGAACGATGCAAAACCAGTTCATAACCTTATAAGAACATTGCGTGCCACTATAATCATAGAGAAATACTGTATATCCAAATTAATGGAGAATAAAATGTCCTGCATTGTTTTTTGGTGTCAGGCATGGTTTCTGGATGGTGTTATTTCTTTTCCTTTAACCTACATGGAAGCTGGCTAAGGGGAGTTTGTGTCTTTCTGGAGTTTATTATCATAGTGATCTGTAATGCTCAGAAGGGGTCTGCTAATCATGGTGCTGAGCTTGGGGCTTAAAAAGTGCATATGGCTCCATTCTTCAATGTGAAGTCTTCTGGGTCTCCAGCATGCAGGAAATTCATTGTGACTCTGGAATATTCTATCCCAACCCTGCAAGCCAAACCTTAGAGGATTAAATGGGTCTGATTCTTTCCCTGGGTATAGATACGCATAGATTTTTTTTTTTTTTTTTTTTTTTTAAAGAAGACCCTTGGAAGATCTTTGGAAGTTAGCTGTGGTATTGCCTGTGCCCCAATAAGAAAATTCTTGTCATTTCATTGACTCAAGGATTTTGTTAAGTAAAGATAACTTAGAAAACAAGAACCCTAGAAGGCTGTGTGAGGGATTACCAATGTCTCTTCTCTCCCCAAAATATATCAGTCAGTGACAGAAATAATAAAATAGATTCACATGATAGACTATGAGATTTCCTTGGGAGATCAGTAGGATCGAAGGAGTTGAGGCAGACCATAGTTTAAAATGGGTTTAAAATCAGTGGGGTCTGTGGCTTGGGATGGTTTGAATTACTTCATGCCTAGGTTCTAGACACATATTAGGTGTTGTTCTGTCTTTCACCTCAGTGTTCTTCTTTTCGCAGTCATACTCATCAAAATGAATTTTACCTTGTGATCAAGAGGGACCCCAGCTCTAACCTAGATTTTCCTGAGGGTAATGGCCAACAGTAGTGAAGCTCTTGGCCAAACATTCCTAAGTCTTACAAAAATGCAGAAAGAAGCAGTGGCTTGGTGACCCCTGTAGCCATCCAGTGCAGCAGTTTGCCCATGATGCTTAGGGCGGGCTGCATTCCAGTCTGCCATCAAGTCTTCTGGCTGGTCTAGCTTTGCCTTCACTATTCTTATGACATTACAGACTCCTTTAGTTTGAGATCTAAGGGTTTTAGATCCTGTACTGTTGGGGTATAAGGGGAGAGTTTGCCATGGAAAAATTATTTGGAAGACAATGGACCCCTGTCCTGAGTACACATATCAGGGTTGCGGCAAGGGGCTCAGGCTGCTGACTGGAGCTGAGTTCTTATCTCAGATCCCACCAAAGAGAAAACGTTTTCTATTTTCTCCTGCTTTGTTCCTCATTACCGTGCAAATGTGGTCAGGCATCTGTATTTCGTAACATGCCCTCCTCTTATTTACATAATAAACTCCTACCAAACAGAAGCAATTATTTCTTTTTCTCTTTTCAGTTTTCACATTGGACCTTTTCTCCTTCTGGTGGTTAAGTGAGTCACTTAAATTTAATTTTATAGTCTTTTTGTGTTCAGATAATGGGAATACTGATTTTTGCTAGAGAGAAAGCTGCTGCTTCTGGGATTGTTACTGTACCCAAAATGATATCAAAAAATAGAAAGATGCTTCCAGGCATTTTGGCTAAATGCTTTAAAGACGTGTGCCTTATTACACTTAGAAGTGTTTTGGGGAGGGAGATTTGTTTCGCTTGAGGATATGAAGCTTACGAAGGTTCCCCTGGCTTTAAGGACAAGTTTACCCCCTAAGGTGTCCTTTAGTAGATGGCAAACAGGGTCCAGAGGACAAGGCTGGGAAGGTGTCAACCCACTGGCTGCACCCCTTCATGGTTTCTCTAGAGCAGCGGTTCTCAACCTGTGGGTCATGACCCCAGTGGGGTTGAACGACCAAAACACAGGGGTTGCTTAAAGACATTCTGAATTATAACTGTAGTCAAATTACAGTTTTGAAGTAGCCACCAAAATTATTTTTTGGTTTGGGGTCACCACAACATGAGGAACTGTATTGCGGGGTCACGGCATTAGAAAGATTGAGAACCATTGCTCTAGAGAAAAAGAGGCCAAGGTGAGTTTTCCAGGGGCCCCACCCACCTGCCCACACATTGTCAGTTGATCTGCCTGGCTTCAAATGTGTTCTTGGACAGCTTCTTGATCTCCATACAGGGGAGCAGTAAGAAAAATCAGATGTGACCTCTGACTTTAAGGGGATGAAGAGGTCTACAAATAGTTCAAGCCTCATGTCAGCGGCTGTGATAGAAGCACGTACAGTGTGTTTGCAGTGGTCCTCTTGGCTAATGGAAGCCAAGGTGGTTCTTCAGGAGAAGGGCAGTGGGAACTGGCTCTTGTATGAAATTGTGAAATGCAGAATAAACAGTGAAGTAATCCACAGCAAGGAGTCACCATCCAGTGATGATAGTTAACACCTGTTGTTTACTGACTGTGACCAGGTATTAGGACCTCGTATAGATCTCATTCCTTATACTGAATGTACAGGGTAGGGCCTGTTGTTATCGTCTTTGTCTTACCAACAAGGACTCTGAAGCATGGAGAAATGAAATGGTGTGTTCCAGGTCACATAGAGAGAGCTGAAATTGAACCTAAACAAGCCGGGGAATGGCAAAGAAACACTAGGGACAGAAGAAGGAATAGGGCTGAGAAGCATGAGGGGGACCTGGTGATCAGGGAAGATGGAGAGACTTGGGAGTGGAGGGGAGGTGACATGGTCACTCCGCTTGTTTGTGGGAGTTCCAGAAGAGATACTCAAAGAGTTGGAATGGTGTGAGTGAGAGGTGGAGGCGGCTGTGGCACGGGTGTGTAGAGGGCAGACGATGGAAACCACTTGGAGTCATCTTTTTGGACTCTTCACACTCCGGCTTTCTTCTGTCGGTCTTCTAGTTCTCACTTTCTTGGGGAGGCCTCCCCTAACCCCCAAGGTGAGTAAGCGCCTCTTACTATTTTCATTTTCTTCTGTGACACTTGCTTGTTAAAAGATGTACTTAACAGCTCTCTCTCCAGCCAGATGATAAGCTCCTGAGCAATGGGAGTTGGTCTGCTCTGCCCACCTTTATTTTAATGTCTGGTGTCCAGCACATAGTAGGTGCTCCATCAACCTTTGTTGGCTGTTTAGCCAGAAAGTTCCTAGACCCTTGTGTTTACTGCCTTATCAATAGCTCTTTTATTGTTCATTTTTATAATACTATATTTTGTACATCATTAATAAACCAAAGTCCACAAGCCATCTTCACATAGAAGATCTTCTATAATGGAAGTTCTTTGAGATAAAAAAAAGTATTTTCCTTTTAGAAATGTAGACTCAGTCTACATGTTGAAAATATGAAGTCAATTCTGAGTTTTAAATTTTCTTCCCAGCTAGCACACTGGATCATAACTCAGAGGAATATGGTAAACATAATTGTCTACCAACAGTTGCAACATAACTGAGGAACAAAGAGGTTGTGGGTTGTTGGTGGATTCTGCTTTGTCTGAGTGCTTCGTAGGGTAGGGGCAGGAGATTCTCTGAGGCTAGTGGGATTCTTCACCAGGTTGACCTTTCCAAGACCCTTAGTAGAGAGTGAGTCCCTCCTATTGAGTCTGCATGCACCTGAGTGACACATGGTGCTCATGGAGGTGCTGGCTTTGCTGACGCCATCTTTCTCCTTGGCCTGCACACTTCGGAGATCCCTGTCCTCACTTGCCTGTGGGCCCTGTTTGGACCAAGACAGGCTGCCACCTGCCCAAAGGCATAGTTCCTCTCTCATTTTCCTCAGAAATGACTGACAGGCACTCCTGGGTGGGCAGCTTTTTGTCCCAGTCCTTTCCCAGCCTCAGCACCCTGCTCTGTCACCTTATGGGCATGTGCTGTCTGTGTGACAATGTGGTAAGGACCCAGAGAATCTTCCCATCCCATGCTTGGAGGCTTTTAGGTTTGTAGAAATGTTTTTGACTTTTCTGGAACTGAGGAATATATTTTCCAAAGCTGTATGCATATAGATGTTTATATAACTAAATAAGAAGTATCCCCAAATACTACTTACCCTTCTATCTGTGGTGTACTCTGATATGTTCTCTTCTGTCTTCTATTAAAACATCTCTGGAAGCAACCCTGGAAATGGATTCCATATGCCACTGCAGTTGGAAAAATCCTAGCTACATTTTCTAGTGTTCATTAGGTCTCATTGTGAGATCTAATGTTTGCCATCAGTCTCTTCCTTTTGAGAATGTGGGCTCCATCCCTAGGTGTGATCCCAGCATTGTGCAAATAATAGCAAAGCTGGGACTATGACCCAGCTTTCCTGACTTGAATCCAGCATTTCTACTTGAATATCCTTTGCTCTGCCATGTACCTTTGTCTTGTGCTTGTGTGTTTGTGTGTGTGTGTGTGTGTGTGTGTGTGTGCATGATTCCCCCTCTCCCCCACGTATTGACTGAGTGGCAAGCTAACACAGTGCAGGAGCTGACAGCTGACATTTTCCTTGTTGGACACCACTAGTGCCCTGTCTCCCCCTGCAGACCCCTGCTACTGCTTAGCCCGATGAGTCAGTCAGTTTGAAAGTTGTGTTCATTGCATGCACAAAGCAGCTTGCCTTGGGCCCGCTGCTCTGAGCCCATGGTAACACGTGGTTCTTGTCCTCGCATTGCTTACTGCTAAGTTGGAAAGACGTGGCAGAGTTTGATTTTATCAGTGGAGGCACGTGAGGATAAACAGAATTCTTAGAAATGTGCTTTGGGAAATAGACTAGCTTGAACATTTCTTCCTGGTTAAAAGGAATCAGTGTCCTCATCAAAGGAGTTTTAAGCTACGACCACAAGAGGAGAGAGGTACTGGAGGTGCTGGACTTTGATTGGAGCTGGACATCCTAAGATTAGGGCCGGCCTTGCTTGCACTGTGGCCTTGGTCCACTGCTGTATCCTTGGGCGCCATCACTTCTCCCATGCCACTCACAGGCTCCATTATCCTCTCTGGAGCTTGGTGGCTAAGTAGTGCTTGGTAGGCCTGACTGGAGCAATTTTGTTTTGCGAGCTCCTATTCAAAATATCCAGGCCAAAAGGCTGAGTGCAATATATTTAAAATTTTGTCCATTCCACCAAACCTGGAGAATGTGCTCCTCCTTTGCAGAGCACTTCTTCCTACCCTGCTCAAAAAGGAGTCCCCACAGTTAGCCTCCTGAGGCTGCCTTGGGTGTTGCTGCAGGCCTGGTCCCTAGCTGTGGCATGCAGACATGTGGCTGAAGACTGTCTCCAGGATGCTGCTTCTGGTGACATCCATAAGGCTTCAAGATACTGGGTACAACAGTTAGAAAATTCCATGCATTATTATTGCATTTTAAATTACAAAGCCTCACCTGTATTATTTTTAAAATTTTGTTAACATAATAAGTATACATATTTATGGGATACAGTAGGGGTATTTGAACATGTATAGACAGCATATACAGATCAAATTGCAGTAATTATTTTGTGTCTGGGAGTGCCTGCTTTGATTGTAGCACGCAGGCTATGCTTGTCTGGGCATTTGAGGTTGTGAGAATGAGTGCTCCGTATTGCGTTCACTCTGCCCTGCTGAGGAGGACAGAGCCACTACTGCCTTTGAAATGTCTCAGGCAGCCCTTCTCCCTTCAGTCTGTAGCTCCTGCTGTCTGTACTAGGAAGAGGGTCTCCTTTCTGTAACACAGTGCTCTGGCCGCTGTAATTCTGATTTAGAAAAACAGCTTTGCTCGTAGAGAAACATTAATTAGATGCAAAGAGGGAGTTATTTCATCCTTTGAATGGGAGCAGTGGGGAGTGAGGGAGAGAAAAAAGCACCACAAATAAATTATCTCCTATTTGTGCACTGTTTTATGCTTGTCAGCTGTCTGTTGCCAGAGAACTACACTGTAGCTAAATACTTGTGACACCCTGCCCAATCAAGGTAGAGCTAAAGGATGTTACAGGAGCCTCTTTGTGACAACCTGTGCTAGTTTACATTAGCTTAACCAATCGCTTTTTCTTCTGTGCTTCGAGAAATTTGTTAAATTAATTCAGTTGCAATTAGCAGATTTATGGGAAAGTACCCTGTTATCCTTTAATTGGAGAGCATAAAACTACAAACTGAATCCGCTAGTTCTATTTGTGTAATAGGCAATCTATCTACGACAAGATTTGATCGATGGAGTCGTATGATGCCCTTGCCTTGTTTTATATTGGCTGTCAGCGCTTAACTGGGACTGAAGTATCTGGGTAACAAAAATTGATATAATGACTTAATGCGCCTTATTCTCTTTGAGCTACATCAGTTTAGAGCACTTCTGAGAGAAAAATGTCTGGAAAATATCAGGGAGTCATTTATCAACCTGTTTTCATTAGCATACTGCCTAGCTCTGGCAAGGATTTGAATAAAAAAAAAAAGCAGGATGGTACAATTTATTTCAGGCCCCATATTTCTTGGATGAAAGGAGACCTATAATAAAAGGAAAATACAGAAAGATGCTTTTTCTAGCTGGTTTTTCCCTAACTAAAAACCTACCCCAAGAGCTTTTTTTCTATTTGTTTGGGTTTTTGCTGTTCATAATATTCAGGGGGCCATATTCCTGGGAAGGTAATTAGAAAAGTAATGCAGAATGCAGAGGGGTTGTGGTATGTGGAGGAATAAATGCTTCCCAACCACAGCAACAACAAAGTCAGCCTAAGATATCCCAGCACGTAGCAGGGAGGTGAACACCCAAGTCTGTTTGCTTAGCTCTGCCTGCATATTTGTGTGTTTAAAATGCACAGTTAAACAGAGGACACGGAGAGATGCTCTCTGCGTGAGTGGGTGTTTTGTAACATTAAAGGATTTCAGAAAGTTAAGATGCAGTGCTCTTAGCTCTCTGGAGTCAGAGCAGAGGGGAAATAGAAACAGATCAGAATGTTTGTCTAGTGGGCAAAACGCATTTGGTGGTTGGAGTTATTTGTCCCACACACCATAGGATGCAGACCACAAGAGGTAATAATAACTGAAAGTCAGTTGGATGGGAGTGAGTCCTCTTTTGCATGAAATTTTTATGCATCAGTCAGCCTGCATACAGTGCGCCTAATGTATAAAATAAATTGGTGCATAAATCAGATTAAGAGCAGCATGTTGCCAACTTTTGCATTTGCACACAGGAATTCAATATGGAGATGGAGGAATTCCCATTTTTAAATCTCTAATAAGGTGTAGGGAATCTCACAGGTAGACTTCACAGGGCGGGACATTTTATTCACTTATCTCCCCCGGCCTCCCACCTCAAGTAAGTGCAGTAGCGTTGGAGGTGGTGAGGGCTGCAGCGTGGGGCCTTTGTGGAACTCTGGCTGTACGTGGAGGCAGTGACATAGTATTTAAGGTACTATGGCAAGGCTGTCTATAGCTCCTAATGATGTTGAGGAATCGGGTGTGCCAATCGATAGTGATTTACGGTGGGGATGAGCAAGAGCACATGGCTCACATTGATCTGCATGTAAATTCCTTGACATAATAAGAAGTTATTACCAATGACAGTCACTGTCTGCTTGCTGGGTCATCAGTACATCCTTCCATCAGTCAGAGCCACGTCGTCTGCATCCTGGGCACGGCGCTGCTGTAAGTCAGGCCTGTGCATCTGGTGCCCCAGGAGTAGCTGTTGAGCCGGGTGACAGTTGTGGTCACAGGGACCATTTCTATGTCAAACAGCAGTTTTGTGATTAACTAGCAAGACAGGAGGTGTGTCTTCCTTTTTTTTTTTTTTTTAAAGCAACATCACCCTATAGGAATTTGACTCTGGGTTTTTAAAACTGACATGAATATTTTAAAGTATTCTATGTATTAAAAGCTCTTCTGAACATTATATTCCTAAAAGCCTCTGCAAATTATCTATCAGTCAATTAAGATCCAATTGCTTGCCGGGCGTGGTGGCTCACGCCTGTAATCCCAGCACTCGGGAGGCTGAAGCAGGAGGATTGGTGCGAGTTTGAGACCAGCCTGGGCTACAAAAGTGAGCTCAGGACCAGCCTCAACTGCATAGCGAGACCCTGTCTCAAAAAGACAAAAAAAAAAAAAAAAAAAAAAAAAGATCCAATTGCTGTATTTCACCCTTCTTTCTCTTATTTATGCCTTTGAATGAGTATAAATTACAGCAACTGTTTAGCTTTTCTGCTTCTTAAACCTCACATGCATTCATATGTGTATGCATTTCTTCTGCCCCAGTCTTTGAAGAAGTCCAGTCTCTAAGCCTGTATCCCTTTGTTTTTCCGTGGACTCTCTTCTGACAAGGCCTCATAAACTCATCCGTTAGCACTGCATTTCTTTCTCCTTCCCTTTTGTGATCTCTGCTACCTGACTGGAAAAATGTTTGCCTGTCCACATTTGGAAGTCAGGTTGGAGGTGGTGTGTCTTGTCTTCACTTGTTTTCTCTGGGTAAAATCTCTTCCCATTCCTGCAGTGCTATGCTATCTACAACTAACTGGCAATTTGGTGTTGAAAACATTCTGTCCCATTCCTTGATGGCCTGATTTCTTTTCCCTCAGGAGCCTCGGCATCAGAAGTTGTGCCTGTTAAGCTGACAGTAGCTGAAGTGTGTGCCCACTCTTCTTTTCTACTGTCACTAGGCGTTCTGCTTTTTGCAGAAGGGCCCTTTGAGAAGTTGGTGGCATAGTGGACATATCCCTTGGAAAGGGAGTAACTCTAGCTATGCAGGATCTGTTCTGCTTCAAGAAACAATTCATTGTTATAGGTAACAGAGTAGTAATAGTGGGATAAGTACCTAGAATAACAATCATGTGAACATCACACTATCATTGGTATTGCTTGTCAGGTTTGACTTAATTCTATTAGAATAATCAACCCCCTCATCTCAAAGACATTTATGAAGCAACCTAGATATAGCTCTTGCTTTTGCTTTATGTGCATTGTGGGTGGGCAGAGACACTCTAATAACTCTAGCTAAAGCATCCCAAGATGGCAGCACAGTCAGCATCTCGGGCACTACTGGACATAGAGACAAATAAATAAGTAAATAAATAAGTCTGAAGGGTCTTCTTTTGACAATGAAATGACAGCTCATGGGTACAGTTAATTGCAAGACCCTATTTTTAACCCTGTGGCTTAAAGAGGGGAAAAGGAGAGGTATTTGGTAAACAGATCCAACAATTATTGATCGGTTATTTGCAAAAGGTAGTTATTAAAAACCTTATTGGAATATAAAAGCTGTGTTGCTAGCTCCAACTCTACACAGACTGGTGATAACTGGAGAGGCCTCAAATAACCGAGTGTAAAAGCTCTACAGTGAGAACCTGTTCCACTCTGTGGCTTTCTAGAGACAAGGAAATAAAGACCTAGAGAGGGAGTAACTTTTCCAAGGCTATGGATTTATTTGTTCATTGTATATATTTATCCTACCTCAAGAGTGTGAAGGAAATAGTGACTGGGTCTGCAGCATGATTTGATGTTCTAATTTATCTGTGCCTGTAGAGTCAGTAGGTCTTTCAGTTGACATTTTTAATGGTTTACTTTACTTGGTTTATTTATTTTTAACTAATTCAAGTTTCTGCTTCAGGCACTGGGGTAAGTAGACTCCCGGACAGGGACAGAAAACTTTATCATGCTTTTTGTTAACAGATAGAGAGTTCCACTGTCCACATGACTTACCCCATAGATCAAGGATGGGCTTTCTTGTAAACAGAGTTATTTGTTATTCTGTAACATTTGAAATTATGGATGGAAACTTTTGACAGTAAGACCTCTGTAATAATCTAAAACCTGGAATTTTGATATTTGACTGTCAGATGGTTATGGCTGTGGGAGGCAAGGCAGATGGCACTGTGCCCATGTGGCATTAGAAGGTGATTCTATTGCCTGATTCTTTTTCTTTTTATTTTTAAATTTTTATTCCTTTGATACAAGGTCTCACTATGTAGTTCATACATGTAGTGATCCTCCTATCATCAGCCTCCCCAGTGCTGGGATTGCAAGTGGGTGTCATCTGGTTTCAGGGCTGGCCATGCATGCTGGGGGTGCTGGGGTCTGGCATGGCATGTGGTACCAGCAGTCAAACTAGGGTCCTTGTGTTTGCCAGACAGGCATTAGTTTGCTGAACTATCTTCCCAGCTCTATTGCCCAATTCTATTTATTTATTTATTTATTTATTTATTTATTTATTTATTTCGTATTTAGTACAGGGTCTCTGGGGTCTCATTACATGGATTGGACATGCAGTGCCTTTCCTGTTTTCAGCCTCCCAAGCCCTGGGATTAAGGGTGCATGCCACCATGCCCAGTCTCTTGCCCAATTCTCACCACCTCTGTGACTTTTGTGTAACTGCTATGTTTCATTTAAAATTGAAAACAGATGCTCAGGAAAGGCCATCTTCATTAGGTGCCAGGAGCACACGCTAAGCCCGCGTCTCTCTGTTGTGTGTGTAGGAGCGTAGTTCTCATTTGCTCCCTTGAATGGTCTTGCACAGTAGGCATCGGTGTGCGGCTAACTCCTGCATGCTTACTTTTCCTTCATATGTGTTGGTTGCTTTCATATCTTTACAATGGACAGCTTTAAAGTCACTTTCTAGAGTAACCACTGCTATTATGCCCATTTTGAAAATGGGAAAACTGAGCTAGAAGGTCCAATTTGCATAAGGTCACATGGAAGGCAAGTAGTGGACCAATGATTCAGTCCATGCAGTCTGGCCTGTGAGCCGCTATTGGGCCTCTCTGCTGGCTGTCTTGTTCAGTTCCTGCCCTCTTAGTGAAGGAGGCAGGAGGTACAGAGTAGACTCTCATCTAGATCTCGTGCCAGAAGATTGGCTCTCAGCCTGCTCCATCTCTTCCTGTGGTTCTTCTTCAGCCTCCCTCCACTTCATTTCTGCACCAGTAAAGTAAGAACATCACCCTTAAATCAGAGGCAATAGTAGGTCTTAGAAAGAGAACTTGAAACCATGGCTGTGCTGGAAGATGGCATTATAATTCTACTTCTAATTTTTATAATCTAAAAACAAGATGGAGACAAGTAGAATCAGTATTAAATATTTAGGCCAACCTGACCCCTGCCCTTACCACAGAGGGTAAGGTCTATTCTGAGGACCGCCTGGGACTTCTCCCAGAATGCTTTCCAATAGTGACACCTCCGCCTCTCTCTTTATCGTCAGCATTTGCACATTTCATTAGGGTTTCTGGCTACAGGATGTCAGTGCTCTGGTTAATTTTAGTTTTTTAAATCCTCTACTAACAGAACTTTTAAAATATTAGGTTACAAGATGGGGATTAAATATAAAAGGTTTTTGTTTCAGTTAGAGGTTCCATGATTGTGTCATGAGAACAACTTGAGGATTTTTCATTGTTGTTGCAATAAATGTGAATTCCCTGTTTGTCTTCCACACAAATTCAAGCTCTCTTTCTTTAGTTCTCTCACCACTTCTATCTCCCTGTCTGGGCCTTCTTTTAAAACAAGCTCTGGCAAGTTTTATTGAAGACACATTTTGCATGATTTACCTTTCACGGATCTGCTCTGGTACACTTCTAGTGGTATCAGTCACTTGGGTAATGACTGCCAGTGTGCCTTCTCTGCTGTGTTTTCTGTATGCTGTGCCCTGTTTGACATTATTGTCATTTTAGTGTTGGATGCCAGTTTTGGCCTGTGTGGCCTAGAACTGTGCCATATTTGAGATTTGTTCGAAACTGGGCAGTTGTGGGTGAGGATGACCAGTTTTCCTTCACTCTGTCTGATACACTTCAGAGTTTTCTTGTATTTCCACACATACTTTCCACTTTTCAAAATGAGTTGGAGCCTAGAGTTGATTGATTCTAGCAAGTTTTTCATCTTTTTTATGGCCACCCTCTTCCTGCCATAGATATAGGATGGCTGCTAACCAAGAACAGCTGTCAGAAGTGAGAAAGACTCAAGCTCTCTTAATTTGTCCATTTCCGAAATCTCCCCGTAGTATAAATCCTAGAAGATATGTTTGGCCACAAGTGCACTTGAGAAGATACTTTCTGAAAGAAGCTCAGACTATGGGGAGAACATTCTGAAAATGGATGTTTGGAAGTATTTCCCTCATCATGTGAGTTCAATACTAAAAACTGCCTGTGGGCATCAGCTATGAAAACATTCAGGCCTACATACTTTTAGTTTGGAAATGGAATTTTCTAACCAGTTAGGAATGCTGCCAGAGGAAGAGTTTCAGAAGGTTTTTGAATTCATTAAAGTATATGAAATTACCACACATTTTAGATAATTAACATCAAGCAGTGTGGGAATTAGCCCACTGAATTTAAATACTAATCTGGGGTTAGTGGATTGCTGTGGTTTAAAGAATATTGTTATTTAATAAGCTCAGCCATCAATCAGGGTTTTTTTTTTTTTTTTTTTTTGAATATATGGAGTGGTAGGCCTTCAACAGTAGTGGGTCTCAATCTCTGAGCCTGTGTGTGTGTTACCTTCCATGGAAAAGTGTCTCTGCAGGTAAGATCAAGGACTTTGAGATATACCAATTACCCTTGTGCACTCATAAGTGACTTTGTAAGAGAAAACACAATTAGACCCAGACTGAAGAAGAAAAAGAAGTCAGGGCACAGATTGGAGTACTGTGACCACAAGTCAAGGAAAGCTGGCAGCCAGTAGATCCTGTAGGAGAGAAGGTCCACATTTCCCCCTAGAAGTGCTAAGGTAAGCATGGCCCTAAAATGGTTTTCAAATGCTGTCAAGTTTGTGGTAATTTGTTACAGCAGCCGTAGGAAACTAATACACATATGTAAATAACTTTGTGAAGCTATTAATTGTTTATTAAAACCAAGTGTAAATTTAAAATTAGAGCTACATATTTATCTTTTTATCTCATTTAATAAGAAATAACAATGCGACAGTTCCAAAACATGTTAGTAGTACATTTCTAGTATTTGATACAATGCATATTGTTGTCCTTCTAGTAGTTATACAGAGCACAGGGTGTAGACGTGATAATTTTTCTAATAATTTTTGGTATGAAAATTTTCTTCTCATTGAACCAAGAGAAAGTAGTTGTATACATAATTCAATGTCCTTTTTTTTTTTTTTACATAATTTTGAGCTACATTTAAGCAATGAGACATTATTGAATAACATTTCTTTAAAGGCCAAATGTTTTATGTGGTAAGCACAAAGGATTTTTAACAGCACTAATAAATAGAATTACGTATAAACTCTGTTTTTTCCTCCTTAAAATGTATACATGTTGTGTATATTTTACAAATATACTGGTATGATAGTAAGAGTAGAGTTTATATGTAAGCTTGTCGGGCTACCCTAGGAAACAAATTTGAAGAACATACTATAAGGGCTCATTGTCAAGATGAAATTAAATAAATATACAAACTCTTGGCACATGGCAGGTGTCTAGTCTGTATTTATTGCATAGATAAATGGGTGCATGGATGGATGGGTGAGTTGGGTGGTTAGGGGCTGGTGAGGAAATGGAGGCCTTTAGCAGGTGAACAGAGGGATGGGCAGTCAAGAAATGGAGAACCACAAGTTAAGCAGATGGGTGGCTGGATGGGTGACGAATAAATGGAGGACTCTGCTTAAGCAGGGGCCCAGGGATGTGCAGCTGATGGTGGAGTTTAGCTGTGGGTCAGACATGCCGGATTCACAAACTGTGCCCTCTATTCTGTGTCACTCTTTTCTGAAGAAGTTTGCTTATCAAGCTTGTCTGTTTCCCAACTTCTTGATGATTAGTCCTGGTAGTGACATGTAGGGCTTGATTATCTCCTCATTGTTAGGGAGATTGGGGAAGGGCAGAGGGTACAGTAGAAGATTCCCATGCTGGGTGTGACTGCGTTGGCCTGACATGTGGGAGTGGATGGAAGCAGTGACATGGGGAAGGGGATCTGGAGGCCTTTGGGGAAGGCTGAGCTGTGGCTTCCCTTAGAGTATGTTCCCAGTCACCCTGAACATCTACCCTGGAGGTGGTTATGCCACTTATAATTACATATACCCCCATGCTGGTCCTGGAATCTGTTTCTGAGAGGGCACCAAAATGTACCAGGCACATGATAATTATCAGGTATGTAATTGATTTCATACCCCACCAGCTAGCATAACCCCTGTGTTAGGTTTATGTCTAGTTGTCCTCCCAAAGCCTCATGCAATCATGGGGCAGGGACTTGTAGAATTTGAGACTTGACTCATGATTCATTGGGATTATGTGTTTTAGTACTGATGGGACTATGGGTATGAGTCCTTCTGGGATTATGGGTGTGGCCTAGGGCAGATAGGCTGAGGCAGAGAGCCTGAATGTAACATAGAGAGAGACAGAGAGAGAGAGAGAGAGAGAGAGAGAGAGAGAGAGAGAGAGAGAGAGACTCTCACTGTTGGTCTCTGCTCCCATGGTTGTTCTGTTGCTTCTGTCACCATTGTTGCGTTCCGCCACCATGAACTGCTGCTCTCTGCCATGTACCCCTCTGCCTTGGAGCTAGCCAAGTATGGACTGAAACCTCCAGTAATTGTGAGCTAAATAAACCTTTCCTTCCTTCATTTTGGTTGTCCGGTATTTGTCCCAGTTACGTGAGAAAAAAAACTAAGACACCCTGGCTACCAACAAATGTGGATT